>CAUYQV010026290.1:0-28515 GCA_963574575.1 Galagoides demidoff | reverse complement strand
TGAGAAAATGACATGAAGGCTGTGTTGATCAGTTTGATGGAAGTATTTCAGATTGCATGTGAAAACCCCACACTGTACCCCAGAAGTGTATTAATGTACATAGTTATCATTCAATAAAAAAATTAAAAAAAAAAAAACAGAAAAACTAGCCAGGCATTATGGTGGTGTCTGTAGTCCTAGCTACTTGGGAGGCTGAGGCAAGAGGATTGCTCAAACCCAGGAGTTTAAGGTTGCTGAGAGCTATGAAACTCTGTCTCAAAAATGAATAAATAAAATGTCAGTTTAAATATAAAAAAAAGAATTAAAAAAATTAAAGTCTGAGCTGATTGTTAACCTTTTCTAATATGTATGCCTGAGCAAAGGGCACACATGATGAAAACTTTATTATGTCATATTTTTGTACACAATAAAAGAATAAAGGAAATAAAATTTGCTCTCAACCTTCATTGTTGAACTTCAAAATGAGAATAAATTAAGTGTAAATGGACAATATTTTCAAACCAAATACAGTACAATCTAGTGTTTGGGTTTTCTTACATGTTTGTTAAACAACCACAGAAAAAAGTAGTAAAGTTGATTCTAATACATGCAAAAATAAGAACTTCATTTCCAATAAGGCTATAACATCTGTCCCTCTAGGATTATGTTTTGTTTACTTGTTTTGCAAAAAGTCCTAAATCATGGCTCGGCGCCTCAAGCAGCTAAGGCGCCAGCCACATACACCTGAGCTGGCGGGTTCGAATCCAACCTGGGCCTGCCAAATAACAATGACTGCTGCAACCAAAAAACAAAAACAAAAAAAACAAAAAAACCCACATAAGGCATTGTGGCGGGTGCCTGTAGTACCAGCTACTTGGGAGGCGGAGGCAGGAGAATCGCTTGAGCCCAAGAGGTAGAGGTTGCTGTGAGCTGTGATGCCACAGCACTCTACCCAGGGTGACAGCTTGAGACTCTGTCTCAAAAAAAAAAAAAAAAAGTCCTAAATCATTACTGAGCAGACAAATAACCATATAATTTATTCAACCTGGAAAATCATTCTAGAATTATTTAATTTCCTGAGTAATAGAAAGAATATAGTTTATTTACCAGATAGGGGGAAAATTTATTTTCCTGAGCCATTTGCTCATACCAATATTACTATATTCTTTTTTTTTAATGATTTAACTCTTTATAGGGCTGACTACCTAGGAAATCCTAAAAAAATAAGAATTACCTAACCTCAATGTGTTCTGGCAAACTGCAAGACAAGAAACCTGATGTAGTGGACATATATTAATTTTTTGATTTCTGATCACCTTTATTTCTTTCATATACTTTAAGAACTGAACATCCATGTCCCTCTGTAGAAAGCTAGATACTTCCTTCCCTGAGCCTCTTATAACCCGATCTCCCAATCAGACACACCTTTGAAATGGAAACACTGACAAGTTAGGATTCTGGGAAATCTAGCTCATTGATGACAGAGGCAGCCTCAGCTGAAATATCCATTTTCCAAAGGCGAGTGGTGCCACCAGCATCCTCTACCCCGCAGGGTCCAGAAGTCAGCGTTAGTTCCAGCAGGGCCCTCACAGGGCTGCTGGCTCTTTCCCACCCAGAGATGTGACCTGTGAGCTTCGAACTGCCCAATCTCTTCTTTCTGCCCAAATCACCCACAGTTCATTTCTGTACCAGTAACTAAGAATCCTGCTGTATCTGATTAGACTTCATCACTACTCAACAGAATGCCAGGCTCACCTAAATACCATGGGATTTATAAAGATGATCTTGTTATAAGCACCATGATTTTTGACTACATTTCTCGACTCTCTTCCAGTTCTAAAATTCTTTGAGTCTATTAGAGCAGTTCAGTAAGGGATGTAAATACCATGTTAACTCCATATCAGTGTTCTCATTCATTCATCAATAAACATGTATGTGTGCCTTCCAGATGAGGAGAGCAGACTGATTTAAAGAAGGTTGCTAATGTCTTCCAAGAACGTTGGTCAGTGGAGGAGTTCTGGACTTTTCCCAACATAAATTATATTAGGGCCTATGTTAGTTCTGGGAAATTTATAAAGAAAATAAATTTATTTGGCTCATGGTTCTGCAGACTATAGCACGGTGCCAGATCTGCTTCTGGTGAGGGCTTCAGGTAGCTTTTAAGGTAGGAGGCAAAGGGGGAGCAGGTGTGTTACATGGTAAGAGAAGGAGCATGAGAGATGGGAGAAATGGGGCCAGGTTCTTTTCAACAACCAGCTCTCACGTGAGCTAATAAAGAGAGAACTCACTCATGGGAGAGCACCACGCCATTCATGAGGGATCTGCCAGCAGGACCCAAACACTTCCCACCAGGCCCCACATTCAACACTGAAGATCAAATTTCAACATGAGATTTGGAGGAGCCGAACATTCAAACCATTCTCAAGGCCCACCTGGGGAACCGTGAAAGATCTGTGGAACATCAGCCCTTGCATCACATAATGCACTGAATGTGTTACTGACTGGAGAAAGATGCCCTTCAGACCCAACTGAATCATGGTCTGCCGAGCTATCAGGCAAAGTGTCCTCAGGGAGTTATGGACCCCTGGTGAGCTTCTTTCTGCTTCATAACTGTCACATGAATGAGAAGAAGTCATTCTTGTCCAAGAAAGAAAGACATTGGCAATTCAGTATCATGGTTGCCAGGGGATTTTTTTTTTTTTTTTAAGCAGTTTTATAAAAGGAAATTTCAAAGAAAGACAGATTCGGCAGGGCTGGTACCTGCTATCAAGCTGCCTGCAGCTATCTTGTTTCCCAGGTCTCTATGCTAACAAAGGGCTCATGCACTTTGGCACTTATCAGCAAAAGGCACTAATTTTCTTTTCACTCACACATAAACTACCTCATCTAGATGAGATTTAAACAGGAGACTAGCATGAAACACTTGGCCTTTCTTTTATTTCTGTGATCCAGAAGCATCCACTGAATGCTTCCTTTGCCGGTTTGACATTGAGAGAACACCTTTGACGGGTTATTATGAGGATCAAGCTGTTCTCCAAGTTTCGTGGGGAGTGAATTATACTCTGAGACCTGTAATGAATTAAAAGAAGCCCCAAGAAGACAGAATCCACACATTCCAAATTGCAGATTTTCCCAAACTCTTGTATGGGTAGGGAAGAATAATTTTCATTTTAAAAATACAATTCTCTCATTTTCATTTTTGCTCTAAAAAGGGGTCAGAAGGAATTATGTGAAATATAAAATGCTGATCTATTAAGCTTCTCATCCCTAGATTCTAAAAAACAAGAAAACACCCAGCTTTGCATAACAGTCTGTGACCGCTTAGTTGACATTAAGCAAAGCCTTGCCAATTTTATTTTAGCACTAGCTTTAGTGAAATGGAGAGTAACCTTTACAGTTAGGATTTAAAGCCCTTGAAAGCCTTCAGTTCCACCCATAAATACTTGTGGAAAGAAGAGCTTGGTGTCTCTGCTGCAGTCTACCCCCGTGGAGCCTCTGGGAGCTCAGAGGCAGAAGGACAGAAGTCAAGGACAAGGAGAGGGGTGATTAGGCCCTGTCACTCCTTGTTCCCTCCTGTGATCAGAACCCAAAGGCTTTCAAATTGATCTTTTGCTTACCTGAGTGAATCTAACAAAGATAAAATATATATATACATATGGGTAAGGAATTATGCAAGGGTGACTTCTTTCTCATTCATCTCAAAAGTTGGGGTACAGAAAATACATAATGGACACCATTCAAAAATTGAAAATTAAAAAAAAGATAAACATAAAATGACTGGTTATGGTGGTTCATGCCTACAATCCTATTTCTCTGGGAGGCCATGGCAGGAGAATTACTTGAGAGCAGGAGTTCTGAGACCAGCCTGAGCAAGAGTGAGACCCCCCATCTCTATAAGAAATCTGAAAAATATTGCCAGGCATATTGGCACATGCCTATAGTCCCAGCTACTCAGGAGGCTGAGACAGAAGAATCACTCGAGCCCATGAGTTTGAGGTTGCAGTGAGCTGTGATGATGCCACTGCACTCTAGCTGGGACAATATAGCAAGACTGAAAAAAGAAAAGAAGAAAGGAAGGAAAAGAGAGATAGAGAAAGAGAAAGAAAGGAAAAGAAAGAAAAAAAAGAAAAGTAGAGGAAAGGAAAGAAAAAAAAAATAATTTTAGACCTAGGAGAATCATTTCTCCACCAAGCAGGGATGTGTGGACTTAGTAGATGCTTGGATATTGGGCCAATAGCCGTGACTAAATTTACTATTTATCTGGGTAGAAGCTGAGTCAATCTTCCTGTGATTCTGCAGTAATGACTAGCTATGTGTCTCGTATATGTTACTGTTCTTAGGTTGCACACTCTACACTGTTGTTCATGTTTCTCTCAACTATTGATGGTCTAACCAAACATTTCTTGTTTTTTGTTTGTTTGTTTTTTGGTTTTTGGTGGTTTTTTTGCATTTTTTGGCCAGGGCTGGGCTTGAACCCACCACCTCTGGCACAGGGGGCTGGCGCCCTACTACTTTGAGCCACAGGTGCCACCCCTAACCAAGCATTTCTTTAGAACAAATGCAGGCCATTATTAATGAATGGCCAAGATTAGCAGTTTAGTCTTTGGGTCTGTAAGATACCTGGTTTTATTTTGTGATACCAATTTGTGATATTAGAACCATTAACAACAGCATTTGTTGAATGTAATGAGGCTTCGAAATACAAGTGAGAGAATGTGGGCCCTGAATTAGACTGACTTAGGTTTGAATCCCAGCCTCACCATTAATTAATTTATCTGTGTCTCTTTTCTTTTCTTCTTTACAGTGGTTGGGGGTAGACTGTAAGACAGTCCAAAGGATGGCTTTCAGGTATTCCCCCCTTGAGTAATCCCCCACAGTTGTGGGTTGGTGGGATCTAGTGCATTGCTCCTGATGAATACAACGTGGCCCACATGATGGGCTGAGTAGGTCCCATCTAGTGCCTCTCTCTCTGTCTCTCTTTCTCTCTCTCTCTGGTGTCTTTGACTTGTAGCCAGAAAGGACCTGAGTTCTGCCAAGAGCCATGTGAGACGGAGGTACAGTTCACTGAAAGTTTAGAAGTAGATCCCTCCCCAGTTGAGCCTTGAGCTGACTGTAGCATCAGCTGACACCTTGAATGCAGCCCTGTGTAAGACCTGGAGCCAGGATCCACCTAAGCAGGTTTCATATAAGCTGTGAGTTAAATAAAAGAGTATTGTTTTAAGCTGCTAAGTTTGAAGGTGATGGCTTTGGAAATTCTAACACCTCCATTCCACAGTTGTTGTGAAGGTTGGAGTGACGTGTGCCTAGTGTTTGTAGTCTCTCTTCAATGAATGACGGTGCTATTACCAAATGTCTCCTCTCTGCATCACCTGTGTCACACCTATGTTTTATAATACACCAGGAGTTAGAGGAAAACATTGCTCTTTCAACTTCAAATTTAAAGTCACTTGAAAAGAAGGGGATTGTTTTGTGTGGAAAGGCCAACTGGTAGGTCTTTGAAAAGTATAGATGTCACTGAGACAAAAAAGGAAGAAACTAGATTGCACCAACCGGGGGGATATGGAGAATGGAAATGTCCAAAATGGACCAGGATTTAATGCCAGAGAGTAAGAGCCTCAAGCTCCCCTCACCTTCTTAACAACCCCCCAGGGCATAGACATTTTCAAATTTTTAATGCAGAACTTGAAAACATTAATGGTAAAAGAGTTAATGATGCTGTATTTCAGTAATAAAAATTAAATTTGCAAAAGGGAAACTGAAGAAGAAATGGAAGGAAGGAAGGAAGGACAGACGGACAGACAGAAGGGGAAGGGAAGGGAAGGGAGAAAGAGGCTCGCCAGAGAAGCAGTATAACATCAGGAAAATGTCCCTGAATTTGGAATTAGAAGATCTGGGATTTGCTTTGCTACAAATATTTTTAAAAATATGTATTGAGTACCTACTATATGCCAAGGCCTTTTCTAATTCTGTAGTTGCTGGGATATTGTTACAGACAAAACAGACAAAATCATTCCCTTCATGGAGCCAGGAGCATATGAAAAAAATACACATTTAATTACAATTACAGTTACTGCCACAAGGAAAAGAACAGGGTGTAATTAGAAAATGACAGGAGGGACTTATGATGAACCAGAGGGTTTAAGGAAAGCCTCTCTGAGGAAGTGGCATTTAAACTAAAGACGTCCATGAGTTGGCCAGGCAACTGGGTGACAAAGAACAGGGGAGGAATATTCAATTAGAGGAAACAGCGTGGCAAAGGCTTTAAAGCAGAAACAAACTGGGCACGTTTGAGAGACAGAAAAGCTCAGGGCTGAAGCACAGAAGCCAAAGGAGCAGGGAGATTGGAGAGCTCGTCACACAGACTTTGAGCATGTCAGGAAGTGAATTGTGGCATTGAAGGATTTTAAGTATAATGATGAGATTATTTTTAATAAATGATCACTCTGGCTGCAATATGGAAATAGAATTAAAGGTAAAAGGTAAGAAAAAAATGCAGGAGAACCTGATATCTTGAATTGGAATGGACACAGTGGACATGGAGAGAAGGGGGTGGGTAGAAATAGATCTTAAAGACAGCATCTACGTGACCTGGTGACAGATTGGACATGGGACATGAGAGAGAAGGAAACAGTAGTCAGGGGATGCTACCAGCCTTAAATAACATTCTTAAGTAATCCGCTTAGTAATCAGATAAATGGAAGCTCTATTTAACAAAGGATGAAAACTGGAGAGGCAGGAAATTGGGAAGGGGGACAGAGAAAGAGAAAAACTTCAGATTGGTACACTAAATTTGTGACATCTGTAGGACATTTAAGTAGAAACACCAGAGGGTTGTTGGGCATGTGAGTCTAGGTATCCAAGCAGAAGTCTGCCTACTTATCAGTTGTGAAACTTTGGGCAAATCATCGTGGAACTCTGAGCCTCAGTTTCATCATCTACAAAATGAGCCCTGCACCTGCCTGCCTGAGTAAGACAGGAGACAGACAGATGAACGGCCTCGCTAAACTATCATTCACTCCAGACACACAGAGCACTTAGTCACAGAGAACTCTCATGTTAATAAGGGAAATGGGAAATAAAAGCACATACTAAGTTTCAGTGTTTCCGTATGCCCCAATTAGCAAAGAAACATACATTTATAGAAAGGAAGGAAGGAAGGAAGATGAAAGAGCAGAGGGTGAAGAGAAGGGAGGGAGGGAGCGGGCAAAAACAAAAGTATTAGCAACTTTTAGTCTCATGTTCTTTGTTAAAGGTCAATTTTTTGAAAGCATAGCTGTGACTCTTAAGCAAGCATAAATGTGTCAAAGGTTTTATTTAGCCCATTGATGAGGGAACTAAGAAGATAAAAACAACAGCAATACCCAGCTTAATGGAAAATACAAAGAACTAGGGCTAATGTAGCAGTCTTGGATGGATAACTCAAACCCTGCACATTTTTTTTTCTGAGATAGAGTCTCACTGGGTTGCCCTTGGTAGAGCGCTATAGTATCACAGCTCACAGCAACCTCTAATTCTTGGGCTTAAGCGATTCTCTTGCCTAAGCCTCCCAAGTAGCTGGGACTACAGGCACCCGCCACAACTCCAGGCCATTTTTTGTTGCTGTTGTCATTGTTGTTTTTAGCTGTCCCGGCTGGGTTCAAACTGCCAGCCTCAGTGTATGTGGCTAGCACCATAACCACTGTGCTACGGGCACAAAGCCAAACCTTGCACATTTCAAAGAAAGGACTGGTCTTTGGCTGACACCTGGGAGGTGACCTCTGAGTCCTTGAAATATCCTGCCTAATAGGGGTTCCCCAATAGGGGTTTTGCTTGTCTGGGGCATTGAGCCACACGGTTTGAGCTTTGGGAGTTGTAGACTGAGAAGGTACTGTTGTTGCAAGCCACTACCTGCCTCTGTAACTGATCCTCAATAAAAACCCTTGTCACTAAGGCTCAAGAGGGCTTCCCAGGACGACAAAATCTCCACGTGTGTCATATAGTTTGTACCTCATTGCTAGGAGAGTTAAGTGCTGTCCACACAACTCCTTTGGGAGACAACAACCTGAAGTTTGTGTCCTGCTTGTACTGGATTCTTCCCTAACTACCTTTTACTTTTGCTGATTCTAATCTGCAATCTTTCATCATAACCATGAGCATGACAGATTTTTCAGAGTCCCGTGAGTCCTTCTAGTGAATCATTAAGCATGAGGGTGGTTTTTAGTGACCCCTGACATGACAGTTAAGCAGAATCCTCAAATTAATTTCTATTTATCAAGGATACAAATGAGGCCTTTCTCAGAGGGTGGGTGAAAATTGTTTGCATTTCCACTGGACAAAACAATTTGTATGACTCTTAGTTGTTTTGTTTGTTTGTTTGTTTGTTTGTTTTCAATTTACAGAGTTATAAAATGGGTCAAAAGCAAAGAAAGGCACAGACCTTTACAGAATCAAACTCTGGGGGATACACTAGACAAGGCACAGCCTTCTACTGAGAGGACATTTAGTAATAATTTTGTTCATTTCAAAGTCTTTTACAATTTTTTCCAACATATTTAACAAACTAGTACTCCTTAAGCAAATCCCTGTCTAGGCAATGTGACTTAAGTGGAGAGTAGGTATTTTGTAGAGTAGGCATGTGCAATTTGGCAAATGTATTTTTTATTTATGTATTTATTTAAAAATTTTTTTTAAATTTATTTATGTCAGATTAATATGAGGGTACAAACCCTTAGGTTGTGTAATTTACACATGATCCCGTAAAGTCAGAGTTGTAGCTGTGTCCTACACGCAGGGAGTGTGCCATATATCCCCACCTTGCACCAATTGGGTGGGAAATGACTGACCCTCCTGCCCCCCTCCACCCTTTCTTGACTTTGTGATTTTCACTCATATGGGTCTGTGATTATTAATGTCCTAGTTTTAAATTAGTATTGAGTACATGTGATGCTTATTTTTCCATTCTTGGGATACTTAGGACAAGGCTCTCCAAATCCATCGAGGTTATTACAAAGGACACAAAATCTCCATCTATTTTTTAGGGCTAACTAGTATTCCATTATTAATCCATTCATGTTTATTAATCCATTCATGCATTGATGGGCACTATGGTTGTTTCCACATCTTTGTGATTGTGAACTGAGCTGCTATGAACATTCAAGTCATAGCAAGAGAGACAGAGAGTAGTTATTTAAGGTGATTCTTATTTTAATGTATTCGATCAAGCCAATGTCATTTGGTTCTCCAGCTAACCAACCATAAATTTCCTAATGTAAAATAAAAATCTTTTTACTGTTTTTTTTTTCTTGAAAAGAATGCACAATGCCAGATTATTTGAAAGAGAATTGTATTTCCAACAAAGAAATATAAATAATGTGTAGCACTAAAAAGCTTTCAAGTTTATTATTGACATTTAGGAAACTATTTTAAAGGTATAACCTAGAGAAAGTCTTGAATAGAACAAAATCATCCCTTAAGGAGATGCATGAGGGCATATTAACAAGACTGCCTGAGTTTAAGAGACAAAAGAGGGAAGAGAGAATCAAAATTTGAAAAGCCCCTGCAGGATGGAGACAGCAAGGGTGCAAATTTCAGGATCATGGAATTTGAAATACAAGGCAACACTTAAAGCCTGCTGTTCAATGCCACCAAAGCCAATCGACTTCAAAAACCTAACACAATTATGGCAGGCACTTCTCTGTCTAAATTACCCCAAGGGAGGCCAGATGCTCATGCCTATAATCCTAGCACTCTGGGAGGCTAAGACATATGGATTGCTTGAGTTCAGAAGTTCAATACCAGCCTGAGCCAGAGTAAGACCCCCATCTCTTCTGAAGAAAAAAAAAAGAAAAATAGCTAGGCACTGTGGCATGTGCCTGTAATCCCAGCTGCTCCAGAGACTGACACAAGCGAATCACTTGAGGGCTTGGGTGCAGTGGCTCACCCCTGTAATCCCAGTACTCTGAGAGGCCAAGGTGGGTGGATTGCTTAAGGTCATGAGTTTGAGACCGGCCTGAGACCAAGACTCCATCTCTAAAAAATAGCCGGACACTGGTGGGTGCCTGTAGTCCCAGCTACTTGGGAGGCTGAGGCAGGAGGATCACTGAAGCCCAAGAGTTTGAGGTTGCTGTGAGCTATGATGCCACAGAACTCTACTGAAGGCCAGAAAACAAGACTGTTTCAAAAAAAAAATTATGGCTCGTCACCTGTGGCTCAATCAGCTAGGGCGCCAGCCACATACACCTAAGGTGGCGGGTTCGAATCCCCAGCCCGGGCCACCAAACAACAATGATGGCTGCAACCAAAAGATGGCCAGGCGTTGTGGCAGGCGCCTGTGGTCCCAGCTGCTTGGGAGGCGGAGGCAGGAGACTCGCTTGAGCCCAGGAGTTGGAGGTTGCTGTGAGCTGTGATGCCATGGCACTCTACCCAGGGGGGTAGCTTGAGTCTCCGTCTCAAAAAAAGAAAAAATTAAAAATTTATTTCAGGTAGCAATTCAGGATTTATCAGCGAACCAGTGATGAAGTATTTATACTTTTAAAATTCTAGTCTCATTAAGAAATTTCCTTTTTCAGGGACAAATGGAGGGCAATAAACATTTTTTTAAAAGATTTTCCTCTTGATATCAATACAATTTTGTATTAATTCCTTCTAATTGTATCCAATCTTTCCAGAGGATTTTGGGGTGGTGGTAAATGTGTGTAAGGTAGAGTTTTAGCAGAATTAGCATGCTCTTTTTGGTAGGTAAGAACAGAGCCTTTATTTCCTATGAGATAAGCCCATGACCACGACTCTTGCTCAGGGAACGCCAGTCAGTGCCTGTGAAGACTCCCGCAGCGGCAGCTGTGTCCTGTTCTGGAATTAAATGGTTATCCTTGCAGCAGTTTTGCCAGATAAGCCACCAGGGCCAAAAGCAATTTTGGGGGGTCCATGTTGGGGTTCTCCATGAATGTCCTGTTTTCTTGCCTTTCCTGGTAGGGTGGGATATGTAGGACAGCTCCATATTTCTCAGTCAGTGGTACTTGGGGGGCCAGAGTATGCAAGGCACCCTCAACTCTCAGTACAGGCTGTGAAACATCTTTGGAATCCCTCCGTTCTTGAGGTTTGAACTCAAATGATGCTTCTAGGCCAAGAGAGGGGACAGGTAATAAGAGAAGGTGGAGAAAGAATAGCTGTTGAGCCCCTGTGAAACGCTCTGCAGCGTGATGGTGTTCTAAGGATGTGGCCTCATTTTATCTTCCTATCAACTCTTTCAGGAGATGTTATTGGTCTCTAATTCTCAAATTAGGAAATTGAGACAGAGATAAATAAAGGTAACGCAACCAGTAAGCGGTAAACTCACACTTCAAGCTGAAGCTGAACTCCACCTTGCCCTGTTTATTTAGAAAGTGCAGTCTTTGCACTCCTATGCTTCATGTATTTTGTTACCCTCTACTGCCTTATTTTTTGTCTACCCATTGACAAATTTACAAGGAAAATGAAATACTAAATTAGCCTTCAACAAATTTTAGAGCAGTTAAGGAAAATGATTATATATATTATATATATATAATAATAAATATATATAATTTATTTTTTTTGCAGTTTTTGGCCAGGGCTGGGTTTGAACCTGCCACTTCTGGCATATGGGGCCGGCACCCTACTCCTTTGAGCCACAGCACTGCCCCCATAAATATATATTTATTTTAGAGACAGAGTCTTACTTTGTTGCCCTCAGTAGAGTGCTGTGGCATCACTGCTCACAGCAACCTCCAGCTCTTGGGCTTAGGCAATTCTCTTGCCTCAGCCTCCCGAGTAGCTGGGACTATAGGCACCAGCCACAACTCCTGGCTATTTTTTTGTTGCAATTTGGCCAGGATGGGGTTTGAACCTGCCACCCTCAGTATATGGGGCTGGTCCCCTACCCACTGAGCCACAGGCACTGCCCCACATACATAAATATTAAGAAGCAAGTAACTTTGTTTGTTTGTTTTTTTTTTTTTTGAGATGGAGCCTCAAGCTATCACCCTGGATAGAGGGCTGTGGCGTCACAGCTCACAGCAACCTCCAACTCCTGGGCTCAAGTGAGTCTCCTGCCTCTGCCTCCCAAGTAGCTGGGAGTACAGGCACCCGCCACAGCACCCGGCTATTTTTTGGTTGCAGCCATCATTGTTCTTTGGCGGGCCCGGGCTGGATTCGAACCCGCCAGCTCAGGTGTATGTGGCTGGCGCCTTAGCCACTTGAGCCACAGGCGCCGAGCCAAGAAGCAAGTAACTTTGAATGACTTTAGTGTTGTGCATGGAAAATATATAATTCCCTTCTTATTATTTTCATGTTTATTATATGCTAGTGATATTCATCCTCCAATATGCTAAGAGAGTTTATGAAAAGCTACAGTGAAAAAACATAAATCAAATCCTACCCATTTCATTATATTATATAAGAAGGAATGTGTTTTGAATCTCACCAAATCTTTTATAAAGCAGAAATATAACACTTAACAATCCAGATTCATGAGCCAGACTCCGTGGGTTTGAATCCCAGCTCTGCCCATCCTGGCCTGGGTGAAAGTTACTACAGCCACTTTCTTCAGCTATAAGGCAGAGCTGCTAACAGTGACACTTACCTCACCTCTGAAGGTTGCTACAGCATCCCATGAAACTGATGTTCTGATCCCTAGAACAGAACCAGGAGCATGCCAAGTGCTCAGCACCTGGGGGGTCTTTTGTTTCTTTATGTGGGAAGGAACAGGTCAGTCAGTGGCAGAGCTGGTGTTGGCACCCAGGTCTCCCTTTCTCAGTTCAGTGCTGAGTGTCCCAGTGACACCCACAGCAGGACAGCACGGGAAGCTAGAATTTTCCCTCTATCTTTACCCTTAATGCCAATAAACTGAAAATGCTATTTCTGTGCTCTGAGTGTCCATCGTCCACTGCTGGGCAGGCTTATCTTTCCCAGGGCCCTCAGCTACTGTGCTGCCTGGTCTGTTGTCACAGCCTTGTGCTGTCATCCCCCTAGCACAGTGGTTCCCAGAGTTGCTTGAAAGGCCAAAAATGTTAACAAATTCTATCAGGTCTGCAATCCCATATCTATATTTCTGAAATTCAAAACCTCTCAAATCTGAAAGCTTTGTCATACCCATTTGACTCCAAAACCTGTTCAGATCTGAACTTAGTGACAAAACACCTGTTAGTGTCTGTCCCTTGAAGTGTGAAGGATCCCACCCAAGATCCCAGGGCAGTGAGATACCTATCAGCCAGGGTCTGGGCAGAAAGAGATGGGGCACTCGGTAGAGTACATAGCACATCTACCCAGGTAGATGAAGAAAGTTTATAAAGGGGACTATCTGGAAGTGTGGCTGCTGCCAAGAAATCAATGGGCAGTGATGCAGAAGAAGCAGTCAGCCGATGATTCAAACCGTGAACTGCTCAACCCACCCCTCGATTGGGAGGACCAGGTCTGGGTGGCAGTCACCCAGATTCAGGGACAGCAGCACAGCAGAGGTTGCAGCCAGGAGCAGTAGATAGAGGGATTCAGCCTGCAACAAAATAGCGAAGGAGCCTGGGATGCTGACCCAGCCTGGCTTGTCTCCCTCCCTCTAGATCTCCTACTGGTGCCTCTCTGTGGTTGCACCCTGCCGGAAGCCAGAGGCCAGGGAACTCTTGTGAAGATGCAGCCCACACAAGGTAGCCACACAGGGCCCCAGCCAGAATGGTGAAGGTGGCAAGTGGATCTGGAGGACTAATGGAAATATCTCACATGGCATATTCTATCATATCCAATATAAGCGCTCTGCTAGCTTTCTGAAACCTGATGCCTCAAGAATGCTTAAAAAAGTTGTATTTTATTAAGTCAACAACAACATATGGATACATTTGAAACATATCAATACATACATATAAAACATATTTCTGGTTTGCAGTTTTAATGCCATATAGATTTATGAGCCATTTATAATATGAATTCTGTGGCTACCCGGAAATATTAGAATTATTGCACTAAAAATTGCTGCCTTGTTTATTAAATGCCTACTCTGCAAATCACTATGGGTTTGGGGGTTTAAAGACAAAAACATGATATCAGCCTTCCCACTAGATAACAATTTAGCAAAAGACACTGATTTGTTGAAAAACAGTAACACAATCTTGGGTTAGCAAGTAGTTTTCATCTCACAACTATCTTGCTGCTTGGGGTTTGGTTTTGAGGGAAGTTTCATGGCCACATCTGGGCTCAGAGGGAAAAACTGCTCTGATCAATTAGTAATGTCTGCCATGGGCACAGGAGCAGAGAACAGGCAACGTGTACAGTTTTAGATGACTGTGCTTTAATTACATGGCAGATGAAATTTGCCTACATTGGAAGTAAGAGCAGTTTCCATAGAAGAGCAGAAGGAGGAGTTACTTTGAATTAGGAACACTTGAGAAGCTTGAGGGGGTTAGATAGAGCGTTTTTCAGGAATTCGAGATAAGAAAATGATAGATAGGGACAAAGATAGAGTAAACAGGCCTATGTAAGTGGGACACTGGGTCTTGGGAGTGATCAAGTATAGGTGATCAAAACAGATAAATGAGAGGCTATACTAAGGAGTTTGAACTTTATTTCATAGCACAAGAATTACAATCGAGGGCTTTTGAGAAGAGCACATCTTGTCTTAGGAAAATCACTTTACCAGAATTAGCAGGATTATGAAAGGGAGGTCGGGTTTAAGAGGAAGCTGATGGAAAATTATCTTTGTGAAGGAATCACTGCCTGTCACCTAGGCAAGAGATGGAGACGTGAGAACAGAGACATCAGCTGGGGGAATAGAAAGAATGGTTAGCAGGCGTTTTGAGGAAGCAATGGCAGATTTGATAACTGATTGAGGGGAGAAGCCAGAAGTGAGTCCCAGGTGCCTACAGCATGAATGTCCTCCAGAAGGAGGAGGGGCGCTGCAGTGCTGTGGCCGAAATATTTACAAGGAAATACCCTGCAGGTATTTAAGATCCTTAGTCTGTAGTTGGGGAGAAAGTGGGGAGGGAGGAATGCCAGGGACAAAATCCACATCAGGAGACATTCCACTACTATAATCCCTTACTATAGTTCCAAAACTCAAAAGTTGTACGAATTACAAGTTTTGTGCCAAAATTCATTGGATGATAAGCTGACCCTGAACAAATGTGAGACTATTTATAGATGTTATTTATCCCACTCAGGGTCAATATTCATTCTTTTTGTTGCAAAAATAATGGCAGGATACAATCCCAAATTTTATTGAGCAGAGTGTTTTATAGTAATAGTGCATGCACCAAATTACCTTTCAATAATGTGTGTGTGCATATATATATATATATATATATATATATATATATACGTATATATACATTTTAAAATATATATAAATTCTGAAACACATCTGGCCCCAAAGTTTTAGATGAGGCATTGTGGACATGTATAAATATCTATACTATTTCTTTTTTTCCTTTTCTTTAACACAGTGTGCTGGCTTTCTGAATACATTTAAAAGGATAAATACTCCTTTCAACGCAAAGGAAAAGAGTAGCCATTGCTTTAGCACAGGGTCAAAGTCAAGGGTTTTTTTTTTTTTTTTGCTTTTTTGTTGAGATAGAGTCTCACTGTGTTGCCCAGGCTAGAGTGCCATCAGCCTAGCTCTCAGCAACTTCAAACTCCTGGGTTCAGGTGATCCTTCTGTCTCAGCCTCCTGAGTAGCTATACCCCGATAATTTTTCTATTTTTAGTAGAGACGGGGGACTTGCTCTTTTGCTCAGGCTGGTCTTGAGCTCCTGAGCTCAAGGGATCCTCCTGGCTTGGTCTCCCAGAGTGCTGGGATTATAGGTATGAGCCACCATGCCCAGCCCCTATACTATTTCTTAACTTCACATTTTAAGACAGTATTATCTTAGTTTTGGCATATCTTGCATAAAGTACAATAGGTAAACAAGAGCTTCTTTTTATTTGAAATTCTTGGAGAACTAACCATTTTTTGTGTGTATGTTTTCCGTACACTCCTGCTTGATGTTTCTTTATTCATAAAGTTGGGATAATAACACTACCTACTTCATAGAGTTTAAAGAGCTAACATACAGGACCCAGCATATAATATGTATTTTAATGTCAGTCATTATCTCATCATTTTAATTAAAAACATATTTAATTTTTTTTAAATTTCAGTATATTACATGGGTGCAGATGCTTTGGCTACATGAATTGTTTTTGTACAGTTGTAGAGTGGAAGTTGTAGATGTGACCACCGCCCAGATAGTGTGCATTCTAACCATTAGGTGTGATTTTACCCATCAACAAAACATTCTACAAAAGATATTTTGGATGAAGATTTGTATGCTTTCCCAACTTTTGAAAGTGCCGTGAAATGTCTCCTTTTCTTTATGAATGTGAAAGAAATACTGAGAGGCAACATTTCTTGATCGCCTAGCATGTATTTCAGACTTTTTTTTTTTTTTTGACAGAGTCTCACTTTTTCACGCTGGGTAGACTGCTGTGGCATCATCATAGCCCACAGCAACCTCAAACTTTTGGGCTCAAGGGATCTTCCTGCCTCAGCTTCCCAAGTAGCTGGGACTACAGACACCTGGTACAACCCCCAGCTATTTTTAGAGAGAAGTCTCACTCTTATTCAGGCTGGTCTGGAACTCCTGAGCTCAAGTGATACACTCCCAGAGTGCTAGGATTACAGGTGCGCGCGCGGCCATGCAGGGACTTCATGTTTCAGACTTTGAAGGAATATTATTTTTCCCATTTCACAGATGCAGAAACACAATCCCAGACGTTGAGTACCAAGATCCAGGGCACCCTCTAGTAATGGGGAAATTAACTTCTCTTTCTTTTTCACCTAGCACTGGGAGATATGTGCAAGACGCAACCGACCAACCGACCAACCTTACCGCACGTGTGTGAAACAGCCACATGTGCCCGCCACTTGGGCCTCTGCCTACCTTTTTAATCAGTTCTAAAACTGTTGTTTCTCCATTTGTGCTATTAGTCTCATATAAAGACATAATTCAGCCTCAAGTTTTCTAATTACGCTCCATTTATCTGCCTCTTACCAGTCCCTACTCTTCCCCTACCCCTAAAAAAAGAGCTCTGGAAATAACATCCATTTAGCGCATAATAGTAAAGTCTAATTTTCAGATAAGCTGGAAACAGTATCTGTTAATTTGATCAGGATTGGGGGGAGGAAAGGGACGCAGGAGTGAGGTAAGAGAGTCTGGCCCTTGCACGTAGAGGGTGTGGGAGGGAAGTGTTTATTGCTGTGAGAGGGAACTACCTGACCTGAAAGAAAATCAAGTTTATTGCAACTTGACTAGGTAAACAGCAATGGAATCCGGTTCTTCAATTTTTGATGTGGACGCTTTAAAGGAGAGTGTCACATTTTCTCCTTTTCGCCCCCAGAGCACACACTTTTCAGACCTGGCCCCTCTCCTGCTCAGCCTCAGGCTTGGTTTCTCTGCCGCGCTCCCAGCTGCCAGGCAGGAAATGTTCCGGCCCCGGGATAAGCCTCCCGCGTACAGAGGGCGGAATGGGGGGCGGGGTGGGGGGCTGAAAAGAAAAAGGAAGAAAAAAAAAAAGAAACAAAGGAAGACGACAACTTAATTAGAGCAGCGTGCAGGAGCCCGGAAAGACCCCAGAGGGTTTCCAGCCTCTCTGCCGGAGCTGGGACCTCATCCCGGAGCAAGGACCTCACCCCGCACCCGCGACCCCGACACAGCCCGCGCCCCGCCCCGCACCTGTGGGCGTGGCCCAGTGTATGCAAATATCCCTCCGGGGAGGGGCCGCCCGCGCGGGGCACCCCTGACAGCCGCGGCCGAGGCTCTGGGCGCAGGACGCGCGCTGCCGCCTGGCCGGTGACAGGCTCCCGGCGCGTTGGCCCATGCTGGTCCCGGCCTTTGTTCTGGGGCCTGCGCCGGGACATGCGCGGCTGACGATGGAGGTGGAGGACTCTGGCGGCGTGGTGCTCACCGCCTACCACTCGTACGCGCGCTCCCAGCCCCCCAGCACCGAGCCGCGCTGCGCGCCCCGGGCCTCCGCCAGCCACCCGCTCAGCAGGTACGGAGACCCGCTCCCGGGAGGGCGCCGGCGCGCAGCTGTCCCTCTGCCTGGCATCAAGGTTTGGTGGGCCAGATGAGCGAGCCTAGTGCTCTTTGTGTTGCCCTTGGTTGGAAGTGGGAAATGCATGAGGTGTCCACCAGCCGAGGCTTAAATCGCTGGCTCGTGGAGATTAGCAGTGGAATTTTATTCTTGATAAGTAGACGTATATCTCATTCTGCCAAAGTTGCCTGTTAGGTACTGAAGAATTTAAATATTTAAAACGAAACACAAGCGGAAAAACAAGGGAAAAAACACCTTCCCTTAAGTCCTCAGAATACTCCTAGAATACCGTTGAGAGTTTCTTTACTCACTGCGCGCCACCGGAGCCGAACTCGCGCTCAGAGCTCGGGTTTTAGCTCCAGTGGCATGCAGGTAGGTACAGAGATTTGGGTAAAAGGAAATCTCAGACTTGATGCTAAAAACCTTTCGACTGTATAAATGCAGTGGTGTCATTATTTGATTAGAGGGAATGTTGACTCTGTGTTGTAAATGCGTTCATTATTTTCCTTTGGGTCAAAAGAGATCTGTAACTATCTCATTAGGGACATTTCTGACTTAGTAAATCAGGGATCTGTGTTAAATTACTCTATCATTGTTCACCCATTTGATACAAGATCAAGGCCATTGGGACTTTCATTACCTAAATCAAAAATGTCTAAGTGGGTAAACAAAAATATTGCAATAAGTGAGATGGTTTGAGATCTGACATACTATATTTAGGGAAAGTTGTATTCCTTTAAACGTGAAGGCCTGCTACATCTACAAATTCTTTACAGTTGGAGTGGAGTGCTTTTTTGTCATGTTTATTTTCCATCATTGCTTCTCACACTTTCATCTTTAGTTATGCGATATTATTACTTCTGTTTCCTAACTTAATTGACTTGTGAGGTTTTCAATAGGTTTTGTGACTTTATTTCAAGGAATCTTCTTTTGGCTGTTCCCCACAAGAACAAACTCGGTTGGCATGAGATCTGTGTTGGACTTGGCTAACAAAGAAAATACTGTTTCTTTCAAAATGGTCAGGTTGAGTGAAATCTCAGTTTTATATAAAGACAGTGACACAATCACATATCTCTTACAACTTTAGGAACTCCTGTTCTTTTGAAGGCCACTTGAAGATACAAACTTGCATTTGTGTTTTGGGTGTTTTCTAAACATAATCATCCTCTGTAATTACTCAGATTGTGAGTGACTAAGATATTAAATAGCTTGATGAGAAACATGGGCCAAGTTTGCATTTTTAAATGGTTCTGGTGTAACTGTCCGTCTGTAACTCCCAGCAGCTGTCTAAAAGTACAACCAGATTGTGCCACTTGGGCTATTTGAAACTACATGGGTTTCCAAAGCAAACTGGAGAGTTCCATTAACTCAGCATGTGGTCTTGTGGAATGATAATATGTGAGAGCAAGAGAGCTGCATGTCAGAGCTAGAATTTTACCATCACGTTGCCAATTAGATTTATGTTGTTCCAAGTTTGCATTTTTGGCAGCTGCTCTGCCCAGTCTCTGTAGGAGCCTGGGTGCCCTCTCCTGCAAGTGGGAGAGACACAGAAACCCCTCCCCCTACAGCCAAATCACCAGAGGATAGCTTAATTCCTTGGTTCCCATCAAAAGAGGTTCCTGTATTTACAAGGACTCCACACCATTAATCATGAGTCTGATAACAGAAATAATCAGGCCCAAGTTATTAACCTTTGACTCACTAACTAATGATCAATACTTCCTTTCAGGCCAAGAAGCAAGATTGCATTGTTCTGCTTCTGAGGAAAGCACTCTCTTTTTCAAGAATATCCTTCCCTTCTAATTGCCTGCATATTTGTGGAGTAGTGACCAGTATGACACTAGATGGCATGGGCTATTGTATCTGACTTTCTAAGTATCATTATTCTCTTGGCTGCACAGATTCAATTCAAATCAAACCATTCTTTCTTATTTCCCAGGTCTCCACTACATCTGAGCTTAGGTTTTTGAGGGTCTTTTGGGGGTGCGGGCTATTTCACTAAAATATAAAATAATCTCTTTCTCTCTCTCTCTTTGCATTTTGTTCATTTTTTTCCTCTGTTGTATCCTAAGTGTCTAGAATAGTATCTGACACAATAGTATTTATTGTGTACATGAATAAATATTTGCAGAATTAATGAATTCCTACTGAGATTATAAAATGGCCACGATAAAATTTTAATCACAAAACTCAGCTTATTTACACATACTATGCATCAGTAACACCTTAGGCACTGCGGATACAAAGATAAATAAACAGGCTGGGCCCAGTGGCTCATAGTTGTAGTTCCAGCACTTTGGGAGGCTGAGGCAGGAGGATCACTTGAGGATGTGAGTTCAAGACCAGCCGGTGCAACATAGCAAGGCCTTGTCTCTACAACAAATTAAAAATTAGGGCATGGTGGCATGTGTGTGTCCTCCTAGATACTGGAGAGGATAGAGACCACAATGAGCTATGATGGAGCCCCTGTTCTCCAGCCTAGGGAAATAGACCAAGACCTTGTCTCTAAAATAAATACATAAATAAATAAAACTTACGTTGGGACTAGGTAGCCATAAAGAAAAGAAAATTAAATTTTTAAAAAAGGCCTGGTTTTTCAAGAAAAAGAGGACCATTTAAAACTCAGATATCTCAGTTTTCTAGCTCCCATCTCAGGATAGAAGGATTTAAGGTATCACTTGCTCTTATCTCATTTTGAAAATTGGTTAAAGCTATGTATTCCATATATGGAACGTAATGAATGAAACCACCTCAATTATATGAATATATTGGCCATTCGAGGGAGTTATATGTATGAACGAAATTCAAGTTTGGGATAGATTGACAATAAGTTTATTCTCAGATTTAAATTCCATTTAAAAATCAGTATTCAGTATCGATAAATTAACATTTACTGATACTGGAAGTTCAGTAAACTGAGGATACACATTGTGCCAGTAAAAAAGAGCAGTTAATGCCTCTTTGTTCTTCTGTTTTTGCTCTGGGCTATCTGCTGTGGCCTTTAAATAAGGTTAAACATTTCCTCTGAGCGTTTGGGGTCTCCCTCCCCCGCTCAGCCTTATCCCCTCCTTAAGGATTGTTTCTTATTTGTATTATATGATTTCTGTTACCATATTCCTTGGTTCGAATAGACCACGAGGATGGATATATGTGGCTGTTCATTTTTATAATTAATTCTATTTTCTTAGATTTTCTTCTTTTGAAGTTTTCCTAGGAATTTAAGGGACTCCACCGAATCCACTTTTGCTTTAACTTCTCCTGAAGTGGCCTATTTGTAACGTTGCTTTGGAACTAAAAGGCAGGAAAACCATCAAGATTCACTGCCCTCCTGTGAAAATAAACTTTTCTATTTTATTTTTTTTGTTTATTTATTTTTTCAAACTTTGCAATAGTTTAAAGCCAGAGCATAATTCCTTCAAAGGAAATTTTAGCAAAAGTATTTCAATCTCACTTATGTTTTTATTTTAGTCAATCAATGTTGGTATTACAGCAAACAAAGCATCAGTTTTGGCTTGAATTTCTGTACATTTTAGGCTTATTCTTAATTAGGAAAACAAAACATTTTTTGCGTTTAGTTACTTTATTTACTCAAAAGTGGCAGGAGTCCTAGGCCTGGTGTCTGGTTCACTTCACTTCCAGATCACAGGGATTCAAATCACTGCAAAATTTTTTTCTAGAGCAAAAAGACTGCATGAATTGTTAGGTGAAAGGAAGGGAGGTAATTCTTTATTTCACAAAATTTTGTATCTGATTTCTGTGGTAAAGGAAGAAAGAGAATGAAGAACTATAAATTGTCAGTTCTGTTAAAGGAAATGTTTGAAATTCTTTTCCATTATGATTTTTTTAAGAGAAGTTAAGCTTCTATGCAAAGTCCAGCATGAGAATATTGACAAATGTACAAAATAACTTCACCGATAAAAATTAAAGGTAGCTGACAGTAAAGCTAGCTGTCTTGATTCTCAAGGGTTTCCTGAATTGTGTAGAAATGATATTACTCAGCATTTTTTGGTGAAGAGAGAATATAAAATGGCCATGATTATTTCTGATTTTCATCTGGCTATTCCATAACCTTCCTGAGAGGGGACACAAATAGAAAAGGAAAAGAACCAACTCTTCTTCCAAAAAAACTATGGACAACTACTCCAGGCTGTCCTGGCGATTCTCATTCTACAGCAGTGTTTACACTTTTGTGAAGGGGATAGTATTTTCTCATATCATAACTGTTCTTTATAAGGAGAATAGTTTGATTAAAATGAATGATTAGAAAGTGAAAATTTTATTTTGAGGAAAAACTAAATTTAGTGACTTTCATTTATTTATTGTGTTTACTGACACATCTAAGAGACTCAGTTTAGCAACTTAGTGATGGATTTATTGATCCTTTTCTGGGACTGTAATTAATCAACAAGATGTTTATGTCAAGGCGCTATCTGTTGCTAAATTAAACATTTATGTAGGGCCGAGTGAGCTTATGTACCCGTGCACAGGCACACCAAATTCTGGGGGATTAGGGGATATATTTTGTCTAGAGGATTCAGAAATACTAATGGAAAGGGAATTCTCAGGAGAGAATGGGTATTTGTAAGCCATTCTTTATGTCATGATTGGAGCCAGAGTTGGTGTCTCTGGTTTCCTGGTACAGTGGGCTCCCTGCTGAGTTGAGGTGCCTTTCCAAATGCAGAGCTGTCAAAAAAACGTCTGGCCTGTGTCCTGTGAGCCTGTCATGTGGCTACACATTTGACCAGTTGCTCTCTCCATTTTTACATGCTGGTTCTCCTTCATCATTAATCTCTAATATATCCACAAAAATTCAGGAAATTTTGGGTGTCGTAGAATCACCTTTATGTAAATGAAGATGACTTTTTCATAACTTTTAATTTTGATATAATTTTAGACTTAAGTAAAACTTGTCCACATAGTCTGAAGAGTTCCTATGTATCCTTCACCCAGATTCCTCAAATGTTAACATCTTGCAAAACCAGAATACCATTGTCCAAACTAAACAAATTCATAGTGGTGTGAATTTAAGTGAATCTGGTATTCCACACTGAATTTAGCTATGTCTCCTGAGTCTACTGCAATCTGTGACAAAGACAAGTCTGTCCTTGAATTTAATGACCTTGGCACTTTGAGGGGACTGGTTGATGATTTTGGAGGAAATCCTTCACTTGGGGCTGATCTGAGGTCTTCTCATGAAGGCATGCCCTTTTTTTTTTTCCTGAGACAGTCTCACTCTGTCACCCTGGATAGAGTGCCTTGGTATCAACAGAGCTCACAGCAACCTTAAACTCTTGGGCTCAAACAATCCTCTTGAGCTTCCCCAGTAGCTGGAACTATAGGCACCTGCCACTACACACAGCTAATTTTTCTATTTTTAGCAGATACAGGGTCCCGCTGGTGCTCAGGCTGGTTTTCAACTCCTGAGCCTCCAGAGTGCTAGGATTACAGGTGTGAGCACTTGTGCCCTGCCTGAGGCCATAATTTTTTTTTTTTTTTTTGAGACAGAGTCTTAAACTGTCACCCTAGGTAGAGTGCCTTGGGGGCACAGCTCACAGTAACCTCAAACTCTTGGGCTTAAGCCATTCTCTTGCCTCAGCCTCCCAAGTAGCCGGGAGGTCATGCATTTTTGATGAGAATTCTACAGGAGTGATACCGCGTCCTCAGCACGTGATATCAAGGGGTATATAATGTCACTACGTCTTATTAGGTTGATGGTAAGGTGGTGTCTTTTGATCACTGGTTCAGGTGGTGTCTGCCAGATTTATGTATTATAAAGTTATTGTTTTATCTTTCGTAATCAGTAGTTACCTTTGGAGAGATTCTTTAACACTACGCACATATCCCTCTCTCCTGAAACTTTCCTCTACTGAATTCAGCTTCCATCTATGGATGTTGCCAGTAAAGTGTATCACTGTGTTCATTCTTTCTACACTTCATTTATTTTATATACTATAAAACAGACATTTCACATTCTTGCTGATTTTATTGAGTTTATGAAAAGTATGTAAATAAGTGCCCAAATTTTTAAAGTTTTGTGATTTTTTTGGAAGCAAAATTTTGTTAGAAGCTTAAGAGAAAAAAATCAGAAAGTTACTAAATTAAATGCTGTGTTGAGAGAGAGAGGTTTCCTCTCCCCTCTCCTCCCCTCCCCTCTCTTCTCCTTGACAGAGTATCACTTTGTCTCCCTGACTAGAGTGCCATGGCATCATTATAGCTCACATCAACCTCCAACTCCTGGGCTCAAGAAATCCTCTTGCCTCGGCCTCCTTAAAACTGTGTCACTACGATAATTAAACTTGTTACAACTGTGTCACTAGGACTGCAGGTGTCTGCCACAATATCCAGCTGATTTTTCAATTTTTTGGTAGATGCAGAGCCTCACTCTTGCTCAGGCTGGTCTCGAACTCCTGATCTCAAGCAAGCTACTCACCTTGGCCTCCCAGAGTGCTGGGATTACAGGTCTGAGCCACTGTACCTGGCCAGAGTAATGTTCTTACATCCCCCTTTGCCTAGACAGTGTTACAGAGACAATCTCTTATTCCTTTAGAACTATTTTTGTACCTGATGGGAAACATTTTCCTTTTACCAATTTTCCTGAGATACAATGTAAAAATCTGTAAATGTATTTTAACTAAAGTAAACATTCTAATTGGCTTATAATCAGAATTTCTTCTCATTCCATCCTTAAACCAAACAATTTCATTTCTGAAGTAATTGTACGCTTTTATTTCACAACTAGATCATCTTTAGATAATGTTCTCACCAAGAATAAAAGTAAAATGTTATGTACCAAAGTAAAAGAGGTAAATGCAGTGTTTTGGGCGGGGAGGGTGGGAAGGAAATAAATTATACCCATTTAAGCAATAGATTTTGTTTCTAGGCCTCTTTGGATGAAAATAAAGAGTCAAGGCAAGGCAAGATGGCTCACATCTGTAATCTTAGCATTTTGAGAGGCCAATGTGGGTGAATTGCTTGAGCTCAGTCTGAGCAATAGTTGGGCCCCGTCTCTTCTAAAAATTGAAAAACTAATGAGGCCTTGTTGTGGGTGCCTGTATTCCCAGCTACTAAGGAGGGTAAAGTAGGAGGCTCACTTGAGCCTAAGAGTTTGCGGTTGCTGTGAGCTGTGACACCGCAGCACTCTGGCCTGGGCAACAGAGTCAGACTGTCTACAAAAGAAAAAAGAAAGAAAGATAAGTCAAGAAAAAAAATAAGAAAAATAAATAAGTAAAAAGTTTAAACATACCCTAAGTGGTATAGAAATTGACCTTTTCCTAATGATAGTCATCATTCAGATAGCATTATTTAATGCTCTGTACTAAAGTAAAGGCATCTGCTGGAACATGTGAGCTTGTTGCCTTAACAGTAAACAGCCTATCCTGGTGTATTGTTTTATTTCTCGTATAATTTAAATTATTGTTTATTATTTCCCCCTTATTATCAGGTTGGCCTGAAAGTCTTGAGTGGTACTTCTTCCTAATACTGTAATTAGCTTTCGGTTAGATAATTAAGCTCATTGCAACTGTGTAGAGGAAATGCCGTTTCAAGGACTAAAATCTACAATCTTTTCTTAGAGAATGTGATAGTGTTTGTTTTCTTTGAGAGTTTTCTAGTTTGCGTGCTTTCAGTTCTTTGCTGTGTTCTGGTTAGTGGAGTTGTGAGTTTTCTATAATGTTATCATTCTTATCACCTGGAATGTCATGTATCTATTTCTTTGTGATTTCTAGAGAAAGCACATCAAAACAAAATAATAATGTATCCAAAAGCTTCAGTTGGCTTATTCTCTAAAATGGGAAGAAAGTAATGTGTTGTTTTACTATGCAGTCATTGTACATCGCTGGTTTATGACACATTCCTTGGGTATCAGATGTGGGGCGTCACTCTTCAGGAAATGGGTGGTGTGGATAAACTATCCATTTGACAGGCATTAAGTGCCATGTAATTCCAAGGGTTGAAGAACCTATAGTAAGTATCGCTTTGAGAACCAGCTGCATATCTCATGTTACTCTTAAAAACTAATTAAATCTCTGCATTCCATTCCTGATCTCGTAGATGAATAGGTGATGACTTCACAGACCCACAATGCGAAGGGCAGAAGGAGAAACTGGAAGCCCCTGAAAAAAGTGTACGCACCATTTCTTCACTGTCAGACACTAAAACTGATTGGTGCTATTTTAGTAATTGTTAAGTTGTGGCAATGATTATCTTTTATGTGCAAAAGACACATCTTTATGTCCAAGTTAAAGTTTTTTGTTAGCCACAAAATTTACTTTTGTACATCAGTAATTTGTAGGGCAAAGAATCCCTTTGAAAATTTCTAGTGCGGGCTCGGCACCCACTGAGGCTGGTGGGTGTGAGTCTGGCCCGGGGGAGCTAAAACAACAATGACAACTGCAACCCAAAAAATAGCCGGGCATTGTGGTGGGCACCTGTAGTCCCAGCTACTTGGGAGTCTGAGGCAAGAGAATCGCGAATGCCCAAGAGTTTGAGGTTGCCGTGAGCCGTGACTCTATGGCACTCTACCGAGGGTGACACAGTGAGGTTCTGTCTCAGAAAAAAAAAAAAAGGAAAAGAAAATTTCTAGTTCAGTATTCATTTATGAAAATCATTTTGGAAGACACTGACCAATGCATTTGCCTTTAAACAAACAGCTTCCAGTGTATTTGCCTTTATACAAAGGTCCGCCGATACATTTATGTTTTTGAAGATGAGTGCAGAAATCTGACAGGTGCTGAAAAATGTGATCGTCTTAACTTGACGTTACGACTTATGGTATTTGATCTTTCTTTTCTCTTACTTTTCCCTTCCCCTCACTACTACACTTGAATGTGTAGATAAGACCCAAAGTTACGAGGTCATTGGTTGGGATTAAACTCATATTTAAGTGGCAAGAGACGAAAAGAGAAAGAGAGAATGAATGTGAACATCAGTGTAAACGTAGTCAAAGATGTCAGAACTGAATGTCTTTCCTGGAGGTTTCCTTGGTAACCTTAGCCAGAGAACTTCCCACCTACCATAAAGAGCCACATCCTACCACCATAATGATAATGATCGTTTGGTAAGTAATCATGCTCTATTGTCTTGTGATGTTAATTCTTCGCAAAAAAAGGCCTAGGTTTATTGCCCACTTACTAAGGGCAGCACTATGCTAAGAGCTTGGCAGCATTATCTCATTTAATCTTTACAACTGCAAAGTATAGGAAGAAACTGAGGAACGCGTGTGGCCTCAGGTCACAATGCGAGGTAATTAGCAACCCAGATTCCAGCCTGTCTCCTTCCAGAATTGGTGCTTTTAATCTATTATTTCAATCTTGCAATATTATTAATAATTCACTGTTTTTCTGCCTCAGTGTGATTACTGAGAGCAGGGACAGTGTTACTTGTATCTCCCTTAGCAACCAGGAATTGTAACTTTGCCTATAGTAAATGTTGTAAATACAGGCTGCCCCCGAGCTACAAACATCTGATTACATACAACTGGCACTTAGGAACAGAGGCTATTACAGGAAGTCTTTGGGTTACAAATATCTGATGTCTGACTCCCATGAACAGAGGCTATTACAGGAAACAAGTAAATGTACATGTTCTAACTTACATACAAATTCAACTTAAGAACAAACCTACAGGACCTATCCTGTTTGTGATCCAGGGACTGCCTATATTCAATTTTGCTTTAGTTTTTCGTTTTGCAAAGATTTTTATTCTGATATAATGAAATAAGCAAAGAGGTTGTTTTGAATGGTTATTATTTATTTGATAAGTTTTGTTGTTATTTGAAGGAAGTTCCATAGTAAGACTATTTTTCCATTTAAAATCTGTATGGTTGGCTCGGCGCCTGTGGCTCAAGCGGCTAAGGCGCCAGCCACGTACACCTAAGGTGGTGGGTTCAAATCCAGCCTGGGCCCGCCAAACAACAATGATGGCTGCAACCAAAAAAATAGCCGGATGTTGTGGCGGGCGCCTGTGGTCCCAGCTACTTGGGAGGCTGAGGCAGGAGACTTGCTTGAGCCCAGGAGTTGAAGGTTGCTGTGAGCTGGGATGCCATAGCACTCTACCCAGGGGGACAGCTTGAGGCTCTGTCTCAAAAAAAAAAAAATAAAATAAAATCTGTATGGTTAACCTTCATTCAGTTTTATTTAGGTAACAACATTTAAAATTAGACAAAACGTTGTAGAGAAGTTATTAAAATTTACCAAGAAAGTAAAATCTGAGGAGTCAGTAACAGGAAGTCTTTTGGGTTTTGGGGGGTGGGGAATCCTTTAATCCTTAAATTCAAATTCTTGGTAACTAGATCTCAGAATTTTCAGTTTTGTTTTATTAATTGCTTTCTTTAACTACTAAAATAGATTTCTTTTTTTTTTTTTGAGACGGAGCCTCAAGCTATCCCCCTGGGTAGAGTGCCATGGCATCACAGCTCATAGCAACCTCCAACTCCTGGGCTCAAGCGAGTCTCCTGCCTCTGCCTCCCAAGTAGCTGGGACCACAGGT
>CAUYQV010026289.1:0-10004 GCA_963574575.1 Galagoides demidoff | reverse complement strand
TTTTGGGCTTCTTAAGTGACTGGGGTTGCCTTGCATGGACTGGTTTTAGAGGTTTCAGGTAATCCTTGTGTAGTCACCTGGGCCTCTGGCAATTGCTTCATCACACTCAACCGTTCTCTCCTTACCTGTTGAGGAAGGGTGATTATAATAGCGACCCGAATTTCTTTTTTTTTTTTTTTTTGAGACGGAGCCTCAAGCTAGTCCCCTGGGTAGAGTGCCATGGCATCACAGCTCATAGCAACCTCCAACTCCTGGGCTCAAGCGAGTCTCCTGCCTCCGCCTCCCAAGTAGCTGGGACCACAGGCACCCGCCACAACGCCCGGCCATTTTTTGGTTGCAGTCATCATTGTTATTTGGCGGGCCCGGGCTGGGGATTTGAACCCGCCACCTTAGGTGTATGTGGCTGGCGCCTTAGCCGATTGAGCCACAGGCGCCAAGCCGCTACACCTGTTTCTCTAGACCTCACGCAGTTCTGGATTCATCTATTATCTGCCCACTCATGTTTCCCTAGATTCTCACCATCCACAGTACACGTACAGTGGCAAGAAACTGTTTTGGAATATTGTAAATGATGACTTCTGTCCCCAGGGTTTTCTTTTCTCCATGGCCCTTCTCCCTCTTCAGTAAACTAAGTCTTTATTGTCTTGACTTGGGGGAGAGTGGACCCAACTGAAAGAGGAAGGTGTCCTTGCTGGGTTTTGAGCCATGACCCTGTGGGAAACAGAAAGGACTCATGGTGTAAAGACAACACATGTGGCTTGGAAGACTTTCCCTCTAAATGTGGTCAGGGTCCTTGACTGAGAAGAAGATGACTGGAGAATTCAGAAGCATGTGGTTTCCAGGCCCTGTGCTTGCTCTCATAATTGAACCAAACCCCTCTGGGGTCAGAGTTAGAAATGGAAATGAGAGGAATTCCCTGATCACTCTTCTAGTGTCTTCATCATTTGTTAGGGAAAATGATACAAAGACGCTGTGCAATCACCACTATCAGGCTACCCTGAGGGATTGCTGCTTCAATCATTTTCTTTTCCTTTTTTTCTTTTTTTAAATAGAAACAGAGTTTCACTTTATCGTCCTTGGTAGAGTGCCTTGGAGTCACAACTCACAGCAACCTCCAACTCCTGGGCTTAGGCGATTCTCTCGCCTCAGCCTCCTGAGTAGCTGGGACTATAGGGTGCTCGCCACAACTCCTGCCTATTTTTTTGTTGCAGTTTGGCTGGGGCCAGGTTCGAACCCACCACCCTGGGTATATGGAACCAACACCCTACTCACTGAGCCATAGGCGCCTCCCTCTTTTCCTTTTTTCTTTTTTTTAAGATAGAGTCTTACTTGTCACCCTCAGTAGAGTGCTCTAGTGTCACAGTTCACAGCAACCTCAAACTTTTGGGATCAAGTGATTCTCTTGTCTAAGCCTCCCGAGTAGCTGGGACTACAGGCACCTGCCATAACACCTACCAGCTGTTTCACCTTGGCCTCCGGGAGTGCTAGGATTACAGGTGTTAGCCACGGCACCCAGATTCTGCTTCAATCATTTTCTTTTTCTTTTTTTTTTTTTTTTAAGAGACAGAGTCTCACTTTGTCACCCTTGGTAGAGTACCATAGCATAACAGCTCACAGCAATCTCCAGCTCTTGGGCTTAGGTGATTCTCTTGCCTCAGCTTCCCAAGTAGCTGGGACTACAGGCGCCCACTATAAGACCCAGCTATTTTTGTTGTTGTCGTTGCAGTTTGGCTGGGGCCAGGTTCAAACAAGTCACCCTTGGTATATGGAGCCAGTGCCCTACTCACTGAGCCACAGGCACTGCCCCTTCAATCATTTTCAATACCATTTTGGACAATGTCTGGAAAAATACAGAGAAAAAAATTAAAATGTATGAGGAGAATGAAGGAGAGCATTCAGATTACTTTAAAATTAGCATGCATGAGGATTGTGAGGTCTTAGTATGTTTCAACCTGGCCAGTATAACAGACGATATTCAGGAACAGAAAGCACTCCCACCCCACAGAACTACTTGAAATTAAATATAACCCAGGGGGAAATCTGGGGGTGTAGAATGACCTTAGCATATCTAATTGCAATTTCTGATAATTGCTACTCTGGCAAAGCACAGGAAGCCATGCAAACTGGTCTGAGGGGACAGGGAAGGGCTCCCTGAGCAGAGACCTGAAAGGTAAGTTAGACATAACTAGGTGTTTATGAAGGGAGAAGGAAAATCCAGTCCCTGGGCTGGCAATTACCAGGTGAGCCACCCAGAACCATTTACAAAAATATTGTCATGAGGAAGATGACAAGTAAACAGAGTACTTCAAAGAGAAGGAACTGGTCAGCAATGGCAAATACTGCAGAGAAGCCAAGCAAAATAAAGACCATGAAGAATTCATTGGATTAAATGACATTGTTGTCCTCCATATTGCAGGAAATTGCAGGAGGTTGGTACATATGGGAGGTGTAGACACCGAGATAGTAAAAATTGACAACTTTTTCAAGAAATTTGGCCGTGAAAGGAATGGTAAATGGTAATAGGGGGAACTGGACATGGAGTCAAAGGAAGAGGCTTAAGATGGGGAGCTTTGACTATGTATAAATGTTGGTAGGGTGCAGCAAGTAGAGAGAGGATAGAGACTCACTGAGAAGCCAGGAAGTGGCTCCAGCGAGCCAAAGCCCAGGTGGGAAATTGCCCTGAATAGGAGGAGAAAGGAATGGGAGTGGATGCAGATATCTGTTGATTTGGTGGCAGAAGTAAGGGAGCTCCCTATAGCCTCTATGTATGTCTATGTGAAGTAGGAACTGATAGGATCTGCTAACCGGGTAGGGGACTAGGGAACGTGGGTGAGTCGGAAGGGTGAGCAAAATCAGAGATTGAAGGCAGAAAAGATTTGAGAGTGAGCACAAATTCCAGGTGTGCAAGAAAAACTATATTCTTTTTTTTTTTTTGAGACACAGTTTCACTTTGTTGCCCTTGGTAGAGTGCTGTGGCGTCACAGCTCACGGCAACCTCTAACGCTTGGGCTTAGGCAGTTGTCTTGCCTCAGCCTCCCAAGTAGCTGGGATTATAGGCACCTGCCACTATGCTGCCTCATCGGGGCTTCTCAGTCTTCTCACTGTCACACATAAAAAATACCATCACTTGTACATCCCCCAAGGTAAATGAACAGATGAGGTTACTCAAGGCTGCCTGAGCCCTTTGGCTATCCTGAGGCCTGAGAGATCAATATCTCATCATCCCCCTGCCTCTGATCACAGTTCTTCCTGTTCTGATATGAACTACAAAGGGGTGTGTGACTACAAAGGGGTTTTATGGTTGTGAGGGCAGAGCTGAGGACCCCCATGCATGCATATGAGCTGCTAGTGATCATCAGCCAGTTTAAGTAACAGTCTCGGAGAGTGAGGCTAGTTTCAAAATGCTGGTACTTAAAAAAAAGAAGAAGAAAAGCTGCACAGATTGTTCAGTTTTCAGTAATGAGGAGGGAGAAGGAGAGAGAAGCATTTTGTAAAAATAAGGAAATGGAAAATATTATTCTAAAAATTAGGAAGATTTGAGGTGGCATCTGTGGTTCAGTGGGTAGGATGCCGGCCCCATATACTGAGGGTGGAGGGTTCAAACCCAGCCCCGGCCAAACTGCAACAAAAAATAGCTGAGCACTGTGGTGGGTGCCTGTAGTCCCAGCTACTTGGGAGGCTGACACAAGAGAATTGCCCAGGAGTTGGAGGTTGCTGTGAACTTGCTGTGATGCCACAGCACTCTACCAGGGGTGACAAAGAGAGCCTCTGTCTCCAAAAAGTAAAATAAAATAAAATAAAATAATAAAAATTAGGAAGATTTGGACCAGCACAGTGACTCACGCCTGTAATCTCAGAACTTTGAGAGTTTGGGATGGGTGGATTGCTTGAGTTCAGGAGCTCAAGACCAGCCTGAGCACGAGTGAGACCCTGGCTATAAAAATAACCAGGTGTTGTGGTGAGCACCTGTAGTCCTAGCAACTCGGGAGGCTGAGATCAGAGAATCACTTGAGCCCAGGAGTTTGAGGTTGCTGTGAGCTATGACATCACAGAACTCTACTGAGTGTGACATAGTGAGACTCAGTCTCAAAAATAAATAAAAATAAAAATTAGAAAGATTAAACTGAGAATCTTGAGGTAGTCTGAGAGTCAACCCCGAGACTTAGGAGGCAAAAAGACTTTTGAGTTTCTGTCTGACCCATGTCTGTCGGTAGGTGCTGATGCCTGCTCTCACTGTGCACTGTGCATAGAGGGAAGCACACCCGCCCCGTCCCCCCCAGGATCTTGTTTCCTACAAGACAGTGCAATTGAAAACAGGCCTGCAGGGATTGAATCAGATTGCCCATGGAATAGTTGAGTTCATCATGAAAAATAACTCATTTTAAGTTAAATTCATTTTGATGTATCCATCAACAGGAAATTATGCAACCCTTAAAAAAAAAGAATGAGATATATCTATTTGTTCTGTTTTCTCTTTCTTTCTTTCTAGACAAAGCCTCACTTTGACACTTTTGGTAGAATGCCATAACAACATAGCTCATAGCAACCTCAAACTCTTCTACTCAAGCAATTCTCTTGGCTCTCAGCCTCCCAAGTAGCTGGGACTATAGGCACCAGCCACAACACCTGGCCATTTTTAGAGATGAGGTCTTGCTCTTGCTCAGGCTGGTCTCAAACTCCTGAGTTCAGTTAATCCACCCACCTTGACTTCCCAGAGTGCTAGGATGATGGGCGTGAACCACTGTACCTGGCCTCCCAAGATATATTTTTCAACAAAAAATAAGGTGCAAAACAGAATGTTTAGAGGGCTATTTAACAACAACAAAAAAAGAATATAGAAGGATATTGTTTGCATATGCAAAGAATATGGAAGAATACACAGGAAACTGGTGAGAGAGGTGAATGGCCCATGAGGAGGAAAGCTGGCAGCTGTGGATCAGGCAAAAGGTTTTCATTGTATACTCTTTTGAATTTCATACTAAGTATTATTTATTTAATGAATAAATACGTGCAAATACATAAAAGACTTTGGTGAATCATTTTGCAAGGTTCATTTGTAATGCAAACAGCCACTCCCTAATTTGCTTTGGGAATGTTGACATTTGTGTGCTGGATTTTCTTAAAGCATGAAATACTGGCATCTGCAAACCACACCCTGAGTGCTTAAATTTGAGGTCACTGAAAAAACCAGCTACACAAGTGTGACTTTCCAAAAAGCCAAACATTGTTAAGGGAGGCAGAGTGAGTAGCAGGGGGCTTGATGCATTCTCAACATTTGAGAATGTCAGAGAGAAGGGACAAGAGTGTGACAAGTTAGTGCAATCCCCTTTCTTCATAAATCAGGAAACGAGGTCAAAAGAGGAAGAGACTTACCCAATAAAAATATTGTGCCATTTTGTGTAAAAAAGGGAGAAAAGTGACCAGGCACAGTGGCTCACTCCTAGTACTCTGGAAGGTTGAGGGGGAGGATCACTTAAGCTCAGGAGTTTGAGACCAGCCATAGCAAGGATGAGACCCCATCCCTACAAAACCCAGAAACAGTCAGGTGTGGTGGCATGGGCCTATAGTCCCACAGTTCCAGCTACCCAGAAGGTTGAGGCAGGAGGATCGCTTGAGCCCAGGAGTTTAAGGTTGCAGGGAGCTCTGATGACCCCAGGGCGACAGAGAGAGACATTATCTCAAAAAAAAAAAAAAAGAAGAAGAAGAAGGCAGCGCCTGTGGCTCAAAGGAGTAGGGCGCCAGCCCCATATGCTGGAGATGGCGGGTTCAAACCCAGCCCCGGCCAAAAACTGAAAAAAAAAAAAGGAGAAAAATAAATCTCTATATCCATATTTGTTTCCATTTGCAGAAAGGACTCCAGAAGGAAACATAAATACAAATGGGTAACTACATGGAGAGGGACGGTGGTAAATGAAAGGATGAGAGACAGAGGTAGGAATGAGATCTTCACTTTTAATCTCTTATAATCCTTGATCTATTTTTTTTATTTTGATTTATTTGTTTTGAGAAAGAGTCTCACTCTATGCCCCAGATAGAATGGAATGGCATCATATCTCACAGCAACCTCAAACCTCTGGGTTCAAGTAATGCTCCTGCCTTGGCCTCAGGAATAGGTGGGACTATAGGAACTTGCCACAAGCTCAGCTAATTTTTCTATTATTAGGAGAGATAGGGTGCCCCTCTTTCTCAGGCTGGTCTAGAACTCCTGAGCTCGAGCAATCCACCAGAGTGTTGGGATTATAGACACAGTGGCTCACTCCTAGCTTATTTATTTAAACAATACAAAAACTTTGAAAAGAGAGATGGACTATGCCATCTCTGCAATCTATCATTCAATTTTCAAGGAAGGCATCATGAGTCTGTGGGTTCAAAAATAAGAATCCAGTATTGAAATCACAGATCAACTTCTACTCCTTCAAACTCCAAGGACTGATTTATTTTATCATATTGAAGTTTCATCATATTGAGATTTTTTTTGAGATAACATGACTATCAGATTTCAGTTTTGGTGATAGGCAGATTTGTCAAAATTACGTAGTAGCAGCCCATTGCTAGTATGTGGATTCAGTCAGATGGTGAGGTACCACAGGGCAGGAGAAAAATCAGTGAACAGAAAGTCAGGAAACCTGATTCTAATTATATTTTGCAATTTAATTAACTTTGGGCAATTTCCTTTCTCTCTTTAGGCCAGTTTTCATATCTATAAAATGAAAGGATGAAGTGATCTCCAGGTTTTCCCTCTTAGCTCTGATATTATTGGATTCTGAAACAATTATTAGTAATTTAGAATGTAAGGGGAATTTATGAGATTTTTTTTTTTTTGAGACAGAGTCTCATTATGTTGCCCTTGGTAGAATGCCATGGCATCACAGCTCACAGCAACCTCCAACTCTTGAGCTGAAGAGATTCTCTTGTGTCAGCCTCCCAAGTAGCTGGGACTATAGGCACCCACCACAATGCCTGGCTATTTTTTTGGTTGCAGTTGTCATTGTTGTTTAGCTGGCCCGGGCAGGGTTCAAACCTGCCAGCCTCCATGTATGTGGCTGCCGCTGTAAACACTGTGCTATGGGTGCCGAGTTGAGGTTTTTTTTTTTTTAATATCTATGCTTCTTTTTCTTGTTTTTTTCTTTTTTTGAGACAGAGTCTTGCTTTGTCACTCAGGCTAGAGTGCAGTAGCATCAGCCTAGCTCACAGCAACCTCAAACTCCTGGGTTCATGTGATCCTCCTGCCTCAGCCTCCCTAGAAGCTGGAATTACAGGCCCCTGCTACAGCATCTTTTTTTAATTTTTGGTATAGACAGGGTCTCGCTCTTTCTCAGGCTGGTCTCAACTCTTGAGCTCAAGCAATCCTCCTGCCACAGCCTCCCAGAATGCTAGAATTATAGGTATGAGCCACTATACCCAGCCTTTGAGATCATTTTTTAAATCTAGGAGATGGTAACAAATTGTTGGGCCTCTTTTTGCTCTTTTGACTTATAGCTATACGAGAACTTGTAGGTGATTTTCTAGGCTCCTTTCTCCTAAGCTCACATGCTAATGGTGACTATCTAGGTCTGTGTTTTTCAGAACCCAAGTTTAGGGCAATATTAATCTCCACAAAACATCTCAAATACACTTAGGAAATTCTGTATAATAAAGGTTCCTGATGGAGAATCACAATAATATTAAAGGGCCTAAGAAGTCCTACAATAAAGAAACTCATGTAACTTACTAACCCAGCATTTTCAAAGCTTATGGATATGGAACCCTTTGGGATCTCTGTGTGTGTGTGTGTGTGTCCTATTACCTCTATTTGGAAGCAATGGCGTCCAGATACCTCTGTTTTTAGGGAATTTATGAGATCTGTTATTGGTTGGCATTTAAGACAGTTCTGGGGCCTCTGCACATACGGGATAGCACGTTCCTGAGGGAGGCTGAGAGTCCTGTAATCCATGCAGCTCTTCACCCGACGAATTGAAAGAAAACCTTCTAACAGTGGGATCCTCAGAAACTCCCTTGTTTTACAGGGAGGTTCTTACCTAATCACAATGAAGTCAGTGAATATTTTATCTCTTTCACTTCTGGCTTTGGCCTTCAGATTTATTTTGCTTCAGGGAACTTGTTTTAGTCACTGTTTTTGTTCAAAAACTGTACTTCTCTCTCTGTCCTTCCTCCATAAAGCCTTCAAATTACATTTCCCTCCCTTCTAACATCTTCACTCCCAAATGAGTAGGTGAGAAAAGTTTCCAGTCATTTGGACCCTGGAGCTGCCACACTTCATATTCTTCCTTAGTTTTTGAGGTTTTTGTCAACCTCAATTCCCAAAGAAACATTGACTCATCACAACACAGACACATAGTCATTTGGAAAAAATTAATTTAAAATCTGTATCTCTTGAGACTCCTCAGTTTTTCTGGCCCCATCCTTAAACATTCAGTTTGAAGAAAATAAAATCTCTAAGTAGGCAAAAACATATGATGAAAGTTGTCCCTGTATTATGAGTAAGTATTAGCTTATCTGAAGTCTAAAACCAAGAAACAATATAAAAATTTGTTTTTACATATAGTGCTTTCTTTACTTTGAGATATTCAGGTTTGTAGTCTAAGCAGCAGGATACAAATGACCAGTCAGACAGCCATTGCAATCCCAGCTTCTCATACTAGTGCTTCTCGAAAGGACTGGAGCTGCAAATAAATGTTTCTCCTGGCCAGACTTGGTTATTGGCAGTTCCCATGGAGTATATGCTGCCAGGGTTCAGATTCTCCCTTCTCTTCTCTAGGATAGTGGAAAAGACATAGAGGTGAAGGGCCAGCTAGAGAGTGCTGGAGGAAGTGCCCACTGACTCTTCCTACACGCGGTGGGATTTTTTTTTTTTTTTTGTAGAAACAGAGTCTCATTCTGTTGCCCTCGGTAGAGTGCCGTGGCGTCTCAGCTCACAGCAACCTCCAACTCCTGGGCTCAGGCTCTTCTCTTGCCTCAGCCTCCCAAGTAGCTAAGATTAGAGGCACTTGCCACAATGCCTGGTTATTTTTTGGTTGTAGTTGTCATTGTTGTTTGGCAGGCCCAGGCTGGATTCCAACCCACCAGCTCCAGTGTATGTGGCTGGCGCCCTAGTCACTGAGCTACAGGCACCAAGATTTTAATTTAATTTTTTAATTTATTACTAATTTATTACTTTTCCCCAATTTTTTTTGCAGAGACAGGTTTCACCATATTGCTCAAGCTGGTCTCCAACTCCTAAGCTCAAGCAATCCTCCAACCTCAGCCTCCCACAGTGCTAGAATTATATAAGCCACCACACAGAGCCCACTCTGTGTTTTTTATTTTTTTTTGAGACAGAGTCTCACTATGTTGCCCTCAGTAGAGTGCTGTGGCATCACAGCTCACAGCAACCTCCAACTCCTGGGCTCAAGCAAGTCTCCTTCCTAAGCCTCCCAAGTGGCTGGGACCACAGGCACCCGCCACAACACCTGGCTATTTTTTTTGGTTGCAGCCGTCATTGTTGTTTTGGTGGGCCCAGGTTGGATTCGAACCTACCACCTTACAACCTCCAACTCTTGAGCTTAAGAGATTCTCTTGTGTCAGCCTCCCAAGTAGCTAGAACTACAGGTGCCCAGCACAACACCCAGCTATATTTTTGGTTGTAGTTGTCATTGTTGTTTGGCCGGATTCAAACCTGCCAGCTCTGGTGTATGTGGCTGGCACCCTAGTGGCTGAGCTATAGACGCCAAGCCCACCCTGTGGTTATTAAAACACTTTGTCTATCATGGTACTATTCCCTGAGGATTGTCTTTTTTTTTTTTGGAGACGGAGCCTCAAGCTATCCCCCTGGGTAGAGTACCATGGCATCACAGCTCACAGCAACCTCCAACTCCTGGGCTCAAGTGAGTCTCCTGCCTCCGCCTCCCAAGTAGCTGGGACCAAAGGCGCCCACCACAACGCCCGGCCATTTTTTGGTTGCAGCCGTCATTGTTGTTTGGCGGGCCCGGGCTGGGGATTCGAACCTGCCACCTTAGGTGTATGTG
>CAUYQV010026287.1:0-34567 GCA_963574575.1 Galagoides demidoff | reverse complement strand
ATAGTGGTCTTCATAATGATAATAGGATTTCCCCAATGACTGATGATGTCGCGAATCTTTTCCTGTGCTCACTCTGCCTTCTTTGGCATCAAAATCCTTCCCCCAGTTTTTAATCAGTTCGTTTTCTTTCATTTTTCTCTGAAGCAGAGTTGGGCTGGAGTGCAGCGGCATCATCACAGATCACTGCAGCCTCAAACTCCTGTGCTCACGTGATCCTCCCACTTCAGCCTCCTGGGCAGCTGAGACTACAGGCACCTGCCACCACGCCACGCTGATTAAAAATAAATATTTCTTAGAGACAGGGTCTCCCTCTGTTGCCCAAACTGATCCTCAACTCCTGGCCTCAAATAGTCCTCCCACCTCTGCCTCCCGAAGTTCTGGGAATGCAGGTGTGAGCCGCTGCACCCAGCCTGCTTGTTTACGTGCTGTAGAGTTTTGAGAGTTCTTCATCTGTATTCTGGATACGGTCCTTTGTCAGACATATGATTTGCGTTTATTTTCTCCCAGCCTGTGACTTGCCTTTTCATTCTTTTATTTCAACTTCCCACTTGGTACCAGTCGTTTTTTTAACAGTGCCTTTGCAGAACTAAAGTTTTTAATTTCAGTGAAATCCCATTGGTTTTTTTATTAAATCATTGCTGTGTATATGAATGCAGTCATGTGCCGGTTTTATATACTAAGTGGATGGGTGGAGGGAGAATAGTTGGTGGGACCACACCTACGGTGCATCTTACAAGGGTACATGTGAAGCTTACTAGGTGTAGAATATAAATGTCGGTGAAGCCCAATTTATCAGGTTTTTTTAAAAAAAAATGGATTGTGCTTTTGATGTCGTGTCCAAGAATTTTTTTCCTAACCCCAGCTCACAAAGACTTTCTTGTGTGTTTTTCTCCTTAAAGTTTAATATTTTACATTTAGGTTTACGATCCATTTTGAGTGTTTTTTCTTTCTTTTTTTTTTTTTTTTTAAGATCAGATTACAGTTTCTTTCCTTTGGATATTTTGTACTGTCCCCATTTATTGAAAAGACTATTGTTTTTGTCCATTGGATTGCTTTTGTGGTTTGTAAAATATGAATTCCCTGGGCGGCAACTGTGGCTTAAAGGAGTGGGGCACCGGCCCCATACAGCAGAGGCGGTGGTTTCCAAGTTGGCCCTGGCCAAAAAATGCAAAAAAAAATGAATTCACCATATTTGTGTCAGTCTATTTTGGGACTCTTTATCCTGGTTCATTAGTTCATGTGTCTGTCCTTTCCCTAATATCACACTCTCTTGATTATAGTAAGTTTTAAAATCAGGCATATGTCTTCCCATTTTGTTCTTGCTTTTCAAAACCGTACCGGCTGCTCCAGTCCCCTTGCCTTTAAACACATGCACTTTTAAAATCAGCTTCTCAGTTTCTACAAAAAAATCTTAAAGGAATTTTGTTTGGAATTGCACTGACTCTGTAAATCAATTTGGAGAAAATTGACCCTGTCTCTATAACAAATAGAGAAATTTTAGTCAAATGTGGTGGCACGTACTTGGAGTCCCAGCTACTGGGAAGGCTGAGATGGGGATCACTGGAGCCCGGGAAGTTGAGGTTGCAGTGAGCTGTGATGCACCATTGCGCTCTAGAGGCAACAGAGTGAGACCCTATTCTTCCCCTGCCCCTCCCTCTTCCCTCTCAAAGGAAATTAAAGAAGCATCATGTGTGGTTAAGGAACAATATAATGTAAAGTGGATGTATGCATCGGGGCAGGGATTGTGGAAGATGTGTGTGTGGGGGGTGAGAGCAGGGGGTACAATCACAGCATGTGAGAGGTCCATGGGTTCATGGTCTGCTGGCCTCAGAATAAACTTTGTTTCTCTCTCTTCCCTCTGCTGAGGAAATAGAACAAGGTCTTAGAGAATGAAAGTTAACAAGTTGTTGGCCGGCAATACTGCACAGGATCTATCCCATGTCACTGATTGTGAAAGCTTTTACAATATCCTACGTTACCCTGTGATTTGAAAACTGCAGTAGCTAGGCTCAGTACTTGTAGCTCAGCAGCTAGGGCGCCAGCCACATAACACCAGAGCTGGTGGGTTCAAATCCAGCCCGGGCCTGCCAAACAACAATGACAACTACAACCAAAAAATAGCTGGGCATTGGTGCCTGTGGTCCCAGCTACTTGGGAGGCTGAGGCAAGAGAATTGCTTAAGCCCAATTACAGCTATGAGCTGTAATGCCATGGCACTCTTACCAAGGGCCACATAGTAAGACTCTGTCTCAAAAAAAAAAAAAAAAAGAAAAAATTGTAGTAGCTAAGGCAAGTGCAAACATGAGTTAACTCATGATCACTCAACATGTTTGGGGATGAAAACACAAGTTAACCTGTGACCTCAACCATAGGTTAAGTTAAGCATCTGAATCACACCAGGGAATGAGCTCCCTAGGGCTGAAAGGATGTCGCCAGAGTCGTGTGGCCAGTGGTCAGGGAGATTACCGTGGAGAAACTGACTGGGATTCTCCTTATGCTCCAACATTCCGCACCCACGAACCTACCAAGGACACCTGGGAGGGGGGCACCTGAGCCCACGGCTCCTACCTCCCCTGTCTGCCTAGCCCATCGGGGAAGGGCTCATGTGACCTTGAAATCTGGGGCAGCAGAAGCATGGAGGGGAGTTCTGGTCTGAGATCTTTGGGGTGAGGAGCAGAAGCTTGGACGCAGGGTTTAAGGTGTAGTCCCACAGGTGAGTGGGTGCAGTGGCAGGGGCTGCTGCAGATGCCCTCTCTGGGCTCCTTAGCTACACAGCCCGCACTTTCTGTGTGGAGTTACCATGGCAACCTTGTCCTTACTTTTCCACAGTCCACCAGTCGTGTTGGTCATTGAGGCATCTCCTCTTGCTTGTCGTCATCTCGTCTTCTCTCTCCATCTCTCTGGTGTCTCTCACCCACTCCTTTGCACCTCTCTCTCTGTACCCCTCTTTTCCTGCCTGCACCCCTCCTGGGCGGTCTCCCTCGCTTCCTTTCTGTCTGAGGCTGGAGTGGGGGTCCTCTCAGGCTCTGTTTGGCCCCCTGGTGCCATTGCAGCCCCCGTGCAGCCGTTCGTGGGTGGCACCAGTAATTGGAAACGCTCTTCAGGGGCACTTTCTCCTCTCTGTGTATGGAGATCCATGTGCGTAGGTTCTACCCTGGGGTCCCTCCCCTCTTTCTGGAAAATTAGATATGGGTAAAGTTCTCCCCCCGGCTTTTGGTTTGGGTTAGCTTTGCAGAGTGGAAGCTCATTAGCCTGCAGGGGTAATTAAACTCATCCACACCATCTGTTGTTACGACCATGCATTGGGGTGGAGGAGGCGAGTCTGGACATCCCTGATTTACTATGGAGCACGAGCTGCTTTCTCCTTGACGTCATCCTCCTTGGTGCCCCCCCATCCAGACCTACTTGATTAGAGTTACCACTTGGCATCAGACTATAGTGGCTGCTTCTGTGTCTTTCTCAGCCAGGAACAAAGGGAATAAAGATTTGCTATCTTAATTGCTGTTTTGTGCAGGACTTTGTATCCGAATACTATTCAGCCGGAGGTTTCTTAATTGTGCACCTCCTCCCTTTCCTGTATGCACACACCGGCCTGGGATCGGACAGGGGCAGCGGGGATGAGGACAGAGACCTGCTGCCGTCTGCCAGCCTCCTATGCTCTGACCATGACATCAGAGCCGTCTTTGCCCCAGTGATGAGAGTAAGAAGGCCTGTAGCTCCACCGGTTTTCAGGATTGGGCCAGCGGAGCAAAGAATGCTCCACTGTGGAATGTTTAACAACAAAGAGAGGGAAAAAGAAAGGCTAGAACTGGGGTGTAATTGAAACGGTTCTCCCAGAACTAATGAGCTGCCGCTGGCTGCTCTGCTGCCCTGTAGGGAAGCGGTGGGCTCCGAAATCTTGTTTAAAATGCTGAACGCGGAGGGCTGCGCAAAGGCAGGTTTTGATCATAGGTCTCTACCTGCAGAATAGGGCATTTCAACTCAGAAACGTCTATTCTAAAAGTCTGGTTAGGAGAGTTCTAGCAAAGTGCCGCAGGGGCTCTGTTCCTCCGTCTCACTCTCTCTTTCCTCCCACCTTTGATCCCCATCTAATGTCCTTGTACAGTCAGGGATGTTCGGTGTCCCTTTTCCCTGGGTACATCGAGGCAGACAAACACAGCGTTCTCCCCGTGGGGAAGCTCTCCAGTACTGCACATTAATCACAGGGATATGTCTTATTTCCTAAGTGCAGTATCTTCTTTGAACCAATTGGCAATTACTTTCCTTAGTCTACAGGGCATTTAACAGAAATTAAATCCATGATTTCCCAGGGCTGCAAGACCCTCGGGCACCGCTGGAGGGGAGGGGAGTCATCTACTATGACTGTCAAGGGGCCTTGATTCCTGTTTTTCTGTCTTTAAGAAAAAGAGATACAACTTTAAGCTTAAAATATGAGATTTCAGTATTTCAGAATTTTAAACTAAATGGAAATACTGGCTTACACTCGAGTAGTAAGTGGGTCTTCCAAGGTTGCTGTGATATCTGTCTAGACTCTCTGAAGTAGCTGCTCACTGTGATGACCCCTGACCCCTCATCCTTAGAACATCTATCTACCTTGACTGTTTATTTTTTTCACCTTGACGGTTTTGTAGGAAGTAGACCACCCAAGCCCCTAATAAAAACCATAGACATTGTGTTATTGGCATTTGGGTAGGACAGTCTTTTGTAGGGTGGCCATATAAAGCTGGTACATTATAGGCTGCTTAGCACCCCAGGTCTCTAGCTGCTAAAGGCCTGTGCATTCCCCCGTCATCATGCCAGTGGGGCAGAGCTACCCCAGATATTTCTCAAAGCCCTCTCGGGGGCCACCCACAAGGGAACAGATACCTCAGGCAGGTTGGCAAGAGATGATGGACCCGAGCAGTTTGAATTCCAGCTGAGATTCTGCCTGGCAGGTGGTCGGCCTGGGTTCAGGCTGGGTCTGCTCAGAGGAGGGGGTGTCTTTGAGGTGAGCTGAAGTACTCTGTGGGCCACCTGCCACCTTGCCATTGCCCCTTCCTAAGAACCACTGCTGGAGATTGTCCCCCAGAAAAGCACACTGTGTGGGCTCACATGCACTTTCTATTCCGTTTCCAAGCGTTGTGCTGCCTGCCACGTAGCAGTGCTCAGGGCATGTCGGAGCGAAATGGATAAAGCCCTCCGTGGTTCTATCTGGGGTCCAAAGATCCTCAGTGATGAGCTCCTGCTGGGTTCCAGAGACATGCACGTCCCTCTGCACCACCTCCATTCCGAATGAAGCTTTCTCTCTCTTGTGCTAATGTGAGATTCAGACGGTGGGGAGACCATGGTACAGCCAGAGAGGTCAGGCCGTGAGACCCTACTGACAAAGCCTGGAAGGAAGCAGGTGGAAAGTTAGCGGTTAGTGTACTGCCCTGCGAACCTGGAAACTCAGTTTTTTTCCTTTGAAGCCACAGCACACCCTTGGTCCTAAGATTCTCCTTCCCTGCCTTCCCCCCACCCAGTACCCAGTGTGGCTTTTCTTTCCTTCCCTTCTCCTTCTCAGGTCTCATCCGTCCCCTTCATGTGACATTTTGCAGCTGGGTCCTCCTCTAACTGGAGAGTTCCTGGTTACCCCCTTGTTCTCTCACTTGCCGGCCGGTGGTCTGGTGGGACAGGATCGGGCTGGCTGTTGCCGGGATTCTGTTTGCTTTTCTTTCCGTTTTGCACAGAACTTTCAAGTTCTTTTCTTTTTACTAGTTCATGCCTTCCTTCACGTTTCATTGAGCTCGGCGGCATCTGATGGGTGGACGTGGCCCCTACCCTCATGGGCCATGGGAGAATCACGCTTAACATGAACAATTGCCCAAGAATTGCAAATAGTTGTCCTGCAATTTCATTTTTTTGTTTGTTTTTGTTTTTTATGTTTGCTTGTGTGTCCTGCGATTTTGATGCTTGGTTTCTTTTACAATCTCCAAAGGGTGTTTATAGTTGCCTAAAAAAGACCTTTAGGATCCTCTTCTTCGCAGGAATTTTATCATTTTCCTGTGCCAATGGGTGCTACTTGAACCCATCAATGTCAGTGTTACTGAGAATCGGATGGTTTTCTTCCATGTCATTTGGACTATGGGATGTGGCTCAGGGTGAGTCTCCAGAGTCTTCCATGTCATGGATATTCCCTGCGTGTGTTAAGGGCAATGTGGGGGTTCCAGCATGTGCATGTGTGTCTGTGCGTGTGTGTGCATGTGTGTGCGTTTACCTGTGTGCATGTACTGGCATGTCTCCTTCCCAATAGAACTGATGGCTGTTGCATGTAAAAGATGAAATCACCTATTGATTTCACAGACTGCCTGAGCACCCTGCTCTTTTCTTCCCTGATCGGAAAATGAAGGGTAATTACGCGCTGGCCGCTCACATGCATAACAAGCTTGTGGGCAGGGAGGTGTGACTGCGGCATGCGGGCCCTAGTACTGCTGGTCCTTGTCTGGGAATGCTCACTCATGAAGTGTGGGGGGTCCTCCAGGTGAGTCTTATAATTGCCAGAATCTCTTTTTTTGCAAAACAGAATTAATATTAGTTTTTCTGAAACTAATAGGATTGGTTCCCATTCTGTTTACCACCAGCGAGGGCCTTTTTAGCAGATGTGATGTGTGTACTCAAGAGCACAGTGACAGGCTTGGAAATGCTTCCGTGCACACTCGCTTAAATCCAGAGCTGGAAAACCAGACGTCGTCGTCACCTGCAGGAGGCGATTTTCATTCGCAGATCTGTGTTTGGCGCCGTTCAGGGTAATGGTCTCTTGAGTCCAGCAACTTGTATTCAAGGTCACAAGGTGTGTTTGTTACCATAACACTTTAGTCTGTTCCTTACCTCATCCCTGCTGGTATCAGGAGCAAAACGGGCTGCTAAGGCCTGACCAGTACCCCAGAGCTCTGTACTGAGGTGCTCAGGAATCCTTTTTGGGTCACAACTTGATGAAAAAGCAATCCAGCTGATAACGTGAACAGTTATGGCAGAATCCATGTGAACGGCTGGGAATGATGGCATTATTTACCAGACTTGGGGGAGTCACTTAGAAGACATCTCAGGGTTGACTTACAATCCAAGCTTAAGCACAAAAGCAATTTTAAGCTTTTTGTGGTTGAGCATCGTTTTAACAACCACATTCCCCAAACAACTTTCTTCCCCTCAAACATTCTAAAGCTAGAGGGACTGCCACTCACTTGTCCCCGAAGAGGGAGGTAGACTGCGCCGGTGATCCTAGTCTCTGGAGCTGTATTGCTGGGACATTTTCTTATGTCTGCTTGGCCTTTATGGGTCTAGCAGCCTTCTGCTGGGCTCTGGAGCCGACGGGTTAGGTGAGAGGTTAAAGGAAGAACGTAGTGAGAGGAGAGGAGAAGACACTGTCTCTGTATGTTTATTATCCGAAGAAAAGCTGGTTCAAAATAAAGAAATTATGATTTGGATTTTTTTGGGTTTGTCATTACGTTTCACTGTTAGATGACTCACAAAGATGATGGAATTTACTCAAAATCTGAGGAAGCGTTTATATAGAGCCAGTCGTGCTCAAAGCCTAAGTCTTTCTTAGAAAAGATGATGATTAAAAGGCCGGAGGGATCACGGCGGCCTCCCGGCATGTTTCTCGCATTAGTTGTGTGCAGAGAATTTAGCGCTGACTTCATTTACCTGCGTGGAACAGGCCGCGTGGTTGCAATAGGCAGTCCTCAGATCTCCGTGGTTTACAAATCATGAAGGTTTATTTTGCTTTCACATAACACGCAGGCTGCAGACTGGCTGTATCTCCATTCCATCTGTTTTTTCCTGTCTGGGTCTCAGGCTGAAAAAGGCTCAGTGAAGGTCATGTCCACTGTCACAGTGGAGGGGAAGAGTAGAAGCTGGTGGAAACTCGGGATGCCCCGCGAGAATCCTGCTGGATAGAGACGGTTCACGTCCACGTTCTGTTGCCCAAGAAGTCATGGGGGAAGTCTGGCACTGTGCAGGGAAGTGTGCATGGCTGTTAGGAGTCACTGCAAGTCCAGGGAAGGGAAGCACCTGCAGGTCTGGAGAGCTGACTGAGGAAACCTGAGCATCCTTGGATTGCGAGATTCCTGGAACCAGTCCCCCTGTGGGGACAGCTGTACATAATACCATCTGCAGCGGTGTTGCAGACTGCTTGGTCACAGGTAATCACTTTCTTTTCTTCCATGTACAAAATAAATGCACTTGTGATTCAGTGGACGATATCTCAAAATTCTCGTCTGATCATGGAATCGAGTGTGAATGTCAGGATCTCAAGAGAGACTCAAGATGAGATCTGGCTTTGGCTGTTCTTGATCTGTTAGTTACCTGGCTCACCTGTCAAATGTGGGGGAACAGGAACAGGCTAACCCTGACCAGCATTTCCATTTGGAAAGAGGAAGAATGGTAGCCACATAGCTGTCCTTGGTACCAGTTCTGTCAGTTCTGAATTGCCAGTGGACAAACTTGAGAAGGCTACCTACCCACCCTAGGGTAGGAGTGCTCCTTGGGTGGGCCCTGTTTCTGCATCCTGGAGGAAGCGCTCAAGTCCTCTGTTCTCAGAGCGCTTAACTTCTCCTCTGGGAGATCTTTCCTTTTTGATGATTCTCCTTATACACATCTGCAAAAGTATTAGAGAGTGTACTCTCCTTGGAGGGCTAGCAACTTTCTCAGACTGCATCCTTTCTGGAGAAATTTGGGGTCAAGTATGGTGGCTTATCCCTACATAGCATCCCAGCATGTTGAGAGGCTAAAGCAGAAGGATTGCTTGAGGCCATAAATTTGAGACCAGCCTGGGCAACATAGTGAGACCCCATTTCTCAAGAAATTTTTAAAAATATGAAGAAAATTTAGGATCCCCAAAGTTGTTTTAGATCCCCAGTTGTGACTGTCTCTTTTAGATCAGGCTGGTGTTGCTGGGTGACATCACTCATTCTACCATTTCTGGTTTTTATTTTCATTTGATTTTAGTTACTCTCTGGGCCAACAGCCACGCCCACACTTCTTTTTGAGAAAATTTTTTCCAGATGCATTTCCCCCTCTGGATTTAATTTCAGGTACTTCAAGCTTGTCGTTTTCTTTGCAGCTGTTTTACCCAGTTAAAAGGATTTATTAGGGGTGGTGTGGGATAAGATAAGGTTAGGGGTGTCTTAGTCCATTTGGAGATGCTCTTGGCTTTGTCCTGAGGCCAGTGATGTTCCCAGTAGAACCTCCATAGCTGACCACCTCCCAACGCTGACTACCTCCTGAGGTTGACCTAACTTCCACAGACCAGATACGCACCACATGTGCAGATCAGTATAGTGGGCCTGGTTCCTATGGCGACCACCTCCGTGTGCTGACCAATTTGCTACAGTCCCTTGGGTGGTCAACTTACAGAGTTTCTCCTGTGGTTCTTACAGCAGAGAGGAGGATTGAGTAATAGTGAACAGATATTGCCATCTACAGCCAGGCCTTTCAGTGTTAGACAGTGACAAGAAAGAGCCGAATGATCACCTGAAGTCACACCCAAACCACCCAATGAAGCAGAATCGGAGAGAATTCCGTTAGGTCCTGTCCTGGTGGTGGTTTTACTCCTTGACTTCCTCCGAAGCCCCTTAGGGAAGTGGGAGTGTGGCCTGTTTGTGAAGTGATGCAGTGAAGCGGGTAGGTTTTTCCATCCAAACCTCCCTCCCCTCCACGGCTGTGGTTTGTGCAGATGTGTGCTTATGCCCACACCCTCCCCCGGCTTTCTGAGACCTTCTTTTGTTCATTGTTTGATGACAGGGATGTGTTTTCAGATTGATGAGAAATCATGCACCTTTTGTTTCTGAATTCCCCTTTCCAGCCAGGGCACTCTCCTTTCTGGATCATTAAATCCCCCTTACGTAGTTGCTTATTGAAGTCAGACGAGACTATAAAGTTGATGAAAGAGCAGATGCACCTTAGAATAATCAATGCGGAACACTCCTCTGGGCCTCTGGAAGTTAAGGATCGCTCCAGATACCAAGCTGGGTGCTTCTGCTGATTACTGCTTTTAAATTTTATTGATTTATTTCTTAAAAATTACCCTGGTCTTGGATATTATGATTATTTGATACCAAATTCTCATTACTTGTCAGTGTCTTGATTTTAGTTAAAGGTTCTTCTGCACTTGGTTATAAGATCTGGAGAAGGGGGAGCCAGATCCTTGATGGGAGGTGATAATGCTGGGGTGGAAAATTTCAGACATGGCCTTGAACTCTCCTTGGAATTCTGGCTTTGTCCTCACTTGTAATTATTATTGCATAGTAATATTTATCACCCTGGGATTCAGGTCAGATATGTAAAGGGCTTGACGTCTATTGCTGTTTATAGCTTCTAAGACTCACACTGTTTTGCATTTTTAGCATCTTTGAAATTACCGTTTGCCTTACGACCAGTGGGATGCCCTAGTGGAACGGACACACGCATAAAATAATGTTGTGCCTTTAGAATTTGTGGTGTCTTAAGATTTGGGGAAATATGGTAATAGGCACTCCGCAAATGGATGTAAGTGGCACTAAAAAGAGATCATTAGCTTCAGAGATCATTCCCTCATCGGTTGGTGTTTCTCTCATGTTTTGTTTTGTTTTGGTCAAGGGCCACTTCGTGATACTGACAAAAGTCATTTTTTGGAAATATGCCTATTCCTGCAAAACTCTGCACATGATTTTAGGGTTTCATAGAGCGTCCTGGGGCTTTTCCTTGGACTCACTCTCTTGGAAGAAGGCATAGATGTCATGTTTGTTGTTAATACTATTATTATTTGCTCTTATATTTTCCCTTTCTATCTGTTTCAACCTGCTTGCCTGAGTCACATTTAAAGCCGTAGCTGTTTTCATTCTGTCACTTTAAGGTGCTGTGATCGCCCTCACTGACCTCATTCTCTTTTCCTTGCCCACACTCTCTTCAGATACAGAATCACCAGCAAATCCCCTCCAGCAGACACTTTAGCCTTCAGCGTCAGACTGTCCACATCCCACCCTAAGTCCAGCATCGCCAACAGGTTTTCGTGAAGGGCAGTTCTGTAGTTTGTTAGCCCAGGTAGGGGTTGTGTTCTCACTTCCTCATTCGTTCCATGCAATTGACAATTTCCTGGTGTTCAGACTAGTGTATTCTAGGAACTGCACGATACCGTGGTAACCAAAACCAAGCAACCAACCAGCCTAAGAACAGCAGATAGAAGTCCCTGCCCGTAGAGGTCTGATGTTCCAGCAGAGGAGACAGAGAATGAGTTTTAAATGAGCAAAACACACATGTTAGATGGTGTTAACTGCTCAGGAAGAAGAGATGAAGCTGGTCTGGGGACAGGAAGGATGTGTGTGTGTATGAGTGGGGGGTGGTAAACTTAGGTGGCATGGTCAGGGAACACCTGAGAAGGTGACATTTACACAAAGGCCTGAAAGAGGCAAGGGGTGGAACCATGCTGGTGCCTGAGAAGAGCTTTCCAGGGAGAAGGCACAGCAGGTGCAAATGCCTGGAGGTGCAGGCACCTGGCTTGTTCAGGAATAGCCAAGAGGTTTGGAGGCCAGGGTAGGAGATCATGTGAGGCCTGGAGTTGGAGGCTAGTCTGGGCAAAATAGCAGGACCACATCTCTATAAGAAAAAAAAAAAAGTAGCCAGGTGTGGTGGTATAGTATAGTCCCAGCCACTCAGGAGGCTGAGGTGGAGGATCTCCTGAGCCCAGGAGTTTGAGGCTACAGTGAGCTGTGATGATGCCACTGCAGGACAGCCTGGGTGGCAGAGCAAGACTCTGGCTCAAACAAACAAATAATAAATAAACAAGAAAGAAAGAAAGAGAAAAAAAAGGAAGGAAGGGATGGAAGGACAACCAAGAGGGAGATATGGCCCAAGATAGAGCAGTAGGATATAAGAGGTGGGAAATCAAATAGGGACCAGATCACACAAGGCCTTGTAAGTCATAGCATGACATTGGCTTTTGTGCTGAGGGTTCTGACGAGCAACTGGAGGGTTAAACACTGTGGTCTCCAACACCCAGGCTGGGGACTGGTACGGTCTGTGGGTGTGTGGCCTGTTAGACCTGGGCTGCCCAGGAGGAGATTAGTGGCTGGTGGCAGAAGCTTCATCTGTGTTTACAGCCGCTCCCCTTAGCTTCTGTTCCCACCTGGGCTCTGCTTCCCGTCACAGCAGCAGCAGCTGCGTTAGACTCTCACTGGCGCTCCACCGCTGCTGCAGACTGCATGCCTGAGGGATCTGGGTTGTGTGCCCCTTATGAGACTCTAAGGCCTGATGACCTGAGACGGAGACGTAATGTGCTTGTATCATTCCGAAACCACCCCCTCTAACCCTCTGTGGAATAATTGTCTTCTGTGAACCTGAACCCTGGTGCCAAAAAGTGTGCCAACTGCTGCTGGTTTAACAGGGCCTGACTTGAGTTTTAAGATGATCACCCTGGCTGTTGTGTTGGGGATAGACTGTAGCCAGGATGCTATTTCCCCTTACTTTCCTGATATATTTCTACTTGTATTCCCCTGGCTATGTTTGGTGGACAGAGAAATTGTAAGTTTATACGATGTTTAGTGAGACCGTGAAAAGAGAAGGGCACTTGGAAATGGTCGTGCCAGCCAAATCTATTGAAACTGCTCTTTTTTCCCCAAGTAGAAAGCAACCCAAGCTCTCGCTTGCCGTTCATTTCTCTCAAATACCACTCAGTGCAATGAGACTCCTCAGCAACAGAAGTATTCGAGGAAGTCCTTGAGATTCATTGCGACTGGGTTTGTCCTCTCCCAAAGCAAACCCCAGCTGGATCCTGCATTCTCTGCCAGACACAGGGGTTCAAGAGCATCAGAGACGCAGTTCTGGCCGCCGCCCTGGCCTGTGGTCCTGGCAGCTCTGTCTGCACCCCAGGCAGGCTGTCACTGACCGAGACGGCTGAACTTCTCTACCTGTGGGCTGTCAGTTCCTGATCTCCTCTTTGCTTCTGGAAGGAAAGTCTCCTCTGGGCTCTCTGTGCCAGATGAGTCTTACCAAAAGCTGCTCCACACACAGCTCATCCCTGTAGCTGTGGTCTGAGCTCTCACCCTTTCCTTTCTTCTTCTTTGTCTTCATCTTCGTGGTCGTGGTAAAGTGGTTTCCTTGGTTGTTTCTGTTTTTCCCAAATAGCTTACCCATTTTCTATTCTATTATTATTATTGTTTTGGAGGAGTGGGCAGAGACTTTAAGCATACTCTTCTCTTCCCTAACATTGTTAAGAACATGTGTGGCAAATTAAGAAACTTATTTATGTATTTATTTATTTGAGACAAAGTCTCACTCTGTCACCCTGGATAGAGTGCAGTAGGGTCACAGCTTATGGCAACCTCAAACTCCTGGGTTTGAGCAATCCTCTTGCCTCAGCCTCCCGAGCAGATGGGACTACAGGTGCCTGCCACCCCACCTGGCTAGTTTTTCTATTTTTAGTAGACATGGGTCTCGCTCTTGCTCAGGCCGGTCTTGAACTTCTGAGCTCAAGCGATCCACCTGCCTCGGCCTCCCAGAGTGCTAGGATTACAGGCGTGAGTCACCACTCTAGGCCTGCAAATTAAGAAATTTATAACCATGGCCTTGAGTGAACCACATGGAGAGGCATATTCTATTAAGTGAATTGGGTTTTGAGTGGATTTATAAGGCCAGCCAGGGCCCCTCTTTGTTTGGGTTTGAGGTGCTCTGCGGACTGACCGTGTTGGATTATAAATGTGATATCAGTAACAGAGCTCACTGCTGCCATGCAGCGCAAACCAAGGGCACAGTTTGGGGAGAGCGGGGACTAGTTTAGGGGGACATTCCTTCTGTTGCAGTAAAATGGCGAATTAAAACTGGCAGCCACTTAACACCAAAAATATAGAGGAAGGCACCTTTTCATTGCCCATGAGAACTGAGGTGCCTCAAGCCGTAAAACCTGAGTTCTGGGGAACACTTCTTTCCAAACTCTTATACTTTCTTCTTCAGCTCAGTACCAGCCGGATAACTACCGTCACAACAAAGAATACAAAGAATTCATGATTATATTTGTCAAGAAATCAGGGTGCTGTTATTTGTTATATAGTTTTTTTTTTTTTTTTTAAGGTTACTTTAGCTCAGTGTAAAGTTTGTTTTTATCTTTAGAGGAAGAGTTCTTCTGAAGCTACTTGCTGCTTTCTCAAGATCACGAAGAAGGATAAGATTTGTTGCTCCTCCCTCACTTCCTTCTCTTTATGGATGCTGCTCACTTTCTTCCCAAATGCTGAGAGCCCTGCCTGACCCCCCGGGGCTCTCGCTGAGGCTGGGTGGGTGTGGGGCGTGGTCCCTGGGGCCATCTTGTGAGCAAGGTTAAAGAGTGCGCCGATGCCTGCCTTTAGCATTGGACACACCACTGTTCTCATTTTAGCAATGCCCACCCAGGGCTATGTAGTTTTGGCGAGATAATTAGGGTTCCTGATCTTACTTTTCTCATCTGTAAAATGGGAATAGTACCCCCCCCCCAGTGTTTATTATGGATTAAGTGATGCCCTACGAGCACCTGCCTAGTGCTCAGTCTTCCTTGTGCTCTAGTAAAGAGAGGTTGAAGGGGGACAGGAAGGAAGACCTCCAGTAATTTTGCAGCTCACTTACCTGGGGGCTGCCAAGGTGGGGATCGCTTTCTTTCTTCTCTCCTAAACTATGTAAATTAGCCATGATGGGTAGATGAATTTTAGGGTCAGGACCAGGATGAGGCAAGACTTGGCCTTGGCTCACCATTTGAGTGCATGCCAAAAATCTCAGCAGTCAAGATAAATTGTATTTTAATGCAGTATTTAAAAAAATCAAAACTGATGCAAGAGACCCAGCATGAGCAGAATGTCAATACTTTAAATAAAGGCAGGGTTTAGGAGCCTGGGGGCTAGGAGGAGGCCAGTGAGGCAGGCCTTCATCCAACATTCTGATACTTTGTTCATCATCAGTATTTACGAATTTTAACTGGGTTTAATTGTCAGTTCTTTTTGTTATTGTAAGAAACACATGCAGTTTACCATTGTCACCGTTTCAGTGTACGTAGTTCATTACCATTAAGTATATTCACATTGCTGGGCAACCCTCATGGGGTTTTCTTGACCTTAATTTTGAATTTGTAAAATGGCACAGTAAGATGTTATTTGTCTCTTTGCTGAGATTTTTGGCGCCTTCTTGAAGGTTTTGTTTATGGCGAGCACCCTGGGCCAGGCCCTGGTTGGGTCCTTACGCCTTACCTCTGTGTCTGTTGCCGGGCCATGTGTGGCTGAAAAGCCCGTAACTGGAAACACAGGTTGGTAAGATCTGGAGACTGACTTACAGGAGAGTCGCTGGACGAGGCAGCTAACTCCATAGGAACTCTTACCAGTCCGGTGGTCAGTTGCAGCCAGTTCTTCACATTTTCCGGGAAGTTCTCCAGGATTTTCTGGGCATGACAAGTGTGCAGGAAAAGCTTAAATGTGACCATGGTGCCAATGGGGATCATTTGTTTTACTGTAAAATGGCTTATTGGCATGTATACCGTGGGGCACTGTTCCCCAGCCGTAAAGATGGAGACTTTGTATCTTTGGTATTTACCTGGAAGGATTTGGAGAACATTCCCCTAAGTAAAGTGTCACAAGAATGGAAAATTAAGCATCTCTTATACTTAATGCTAAGTTGAAACTAGTAGATTGATAACTACATACCCATGTGAGAGAAAAACTCAATTAAATTCAAGTGGGGTGGGAGGGGGCTCAGTAAGTTCCCACCTAACGAGTACAGTGTATGGGTATATAGCAGACTTCCTGGGTGAAGGACCCTACATCTCGGACTTTACTCGGACAGACACAAACATATGTATTCTCATATGGATCTGAAATTTAAGAAAGGCTTATTGGCTACCAAATCCGGGGCATTTGGAGTTTGAGTAGACCTTTGATGTCACCACATCAATGCTCTTCTATTACAGTTAAGGGCACCGTATCCTTCAAGGGAGAAAAGGACATACCCCAGATAGCCTGGGGCATCCTGTGAGTCCAGGCTGTTAGTTTGCACCCTGGTCTTTTTGTTCTGCCCCTGACAGGTGAGGGTGCTGAGGAGGCCAGGTCTGCAGACCCCATTAGTTTTATCCTAATCCTTGGCCACCTATAGCACCCAGCCAGACTCCTAGCCTATAGACTCCTCCTAGCCAGAGTCCTTCATGGTGTAGGTAGGTGGTGGTCACAGGGGAGACGTGACTGGTCAGACGGACTGGTTCAAGAATGTTCACTGGAGCAAATAGCACAGGTCTCTCACTCATTAAATCCTGGTCTTTGGGCCATATCTCAGCAGGTCCTGAGTGTGACAGCTTCATGTCCTGGTGATCCTGCACTCCTCTGTTTGGTACCGTGATCCCTCATGTCCCGGTGATCCTGCACCGCTCCATTTGGTACCGTGATCCCTCACGTCCGGTGATCCTGCACCCCTCTGTTGGGTACTGTGATCCCTCACGTCCTGGTGATCCTGCACCCCTCTGTTGGGTACTGTGATCCCTCACGTCCTGGTGATCCTGCACCCCTCTGTTTGGTACTGTGATCCCTCACGTCCCCGTGATCCTACACCCCTCTGTTTGGTACTGTGATCCCTCACGTCCTGGTGATCCTGCACCCCTCTGTTGGGTACTGTGATCCCTCACGTCCCGGTGATCCTGCACCCCTCCGTTTGGTACTGTGATCCCTCACGTCCCGGTGGTCCTACACCCCTCTGTTTGGTACTGTGATCCTTCACGTCCTGGTGATCCTGCGCCCCTCTGTTTAGTACTCCACCTAGTAAGGAGCACCTGGTGAATTTCAATGTTGTCCACACCAGGGCCATGGCTGAACTGTAAGACAAATGGAATTTTATTTTGGAATGTCCCCTTCCTCTTTTTTTCTTCCTTTGCCTATTCACAACCTTTCCATGTCCTGCGCGCTGCCCTCTGGCTGTCCAGGTCTCTCCAGCAGGGCTGCTCTGTGGAGAAGTGGGGATGCTCACTGTGTGTGCTCCAGGGGCTCCCCAGGCCCCCCTCCCCACTGCTTCCCTCCAATCGTCCTCCTCACATCAGAGTTTCCTCCCAGTTTAGTTTAGGTGAAGCATTTTGCTGTAGGATGAATTCCAGAGGGCAGGGATCCAGCCTTCCTTGCTGGTGTATACACAGCTCAGACGTAGCATTTGGTATCCAACAGATGTTCAGCAAATGTTGGGAAAGCCAAATTGTGTGGGGGCTCACCCCAGGAGGTGGGTAGAGAGTGTCTTAATTCCTGTGCTGTAGTCGGCAGATTGTGGAAAACATAATTCACTTGCCCCTCCCAGCAGCTGTTTTTGTCATGAACTGGCTGTGGCATCGTAGTGGGGACATGGGGCTGCTTTCCCCTTTGGGTGTCATTTTACCAAGGGCTGGGCACTTCCTATCAGATCACTGAGGATAGAGTCTTTGGCAGATGTGACATTTACACAGGTCCCCTGTCGGGTCACTGAGGATAGTCCTTAGCAGATAGGACATTTACACTAGTCCCTTTTTTCTCTGTCCCATGCAGGTCCTCCTAGCCCTCTTTAATTTGCAGATGTTCTAAGAAATATACCAATTCCACTACAGCATCAGTTACAATAATGCGACGTCTCCCAGTGTGTCTGGAGCCTGTGGGTTTATTCCTAGATTACATTTAAGAAGTGTCTGCCAGTGAGATTCTGCCCTGCCCGGCCATGTTTGATCAGTCAGTCAGGTGGGCTTGCCGTGAATCAAGGCACCAAAGGGATGAAGGGGAAGAGTCAATGCTTGGCAAAGAGAATTCAAGTCCACCTAGATCAGGCGTCCTCAAACTATGGCCTGCGGGCCACATGCAGCCCGCCTAGAACATTTATCCGGCCTGCCAGGTGTTTTTGCCACTGCTGCCTGTCCTGCTTAGCAGCCGACTCGTCCTGGGGCCCACAATCCAGCCCTCCAACGGTCTGAGGGACAGTGAACTGGCCCCCTGTTTAAAAAGTTTGAGGACCCCTGACCTAGATCCTGGAAGGCAGCTTTGGTGGCTGGGGAAGTCCAGGATCTATCTCTTGAATTTGGCCACTGGTTCAATTCTGACTGTTGGATTCCTGCCAAGTACTAAGGAGGGAGGGGGGAAGGGGATGTTGCTGAAATAGAAGCCGATGGAGGTAAGCCTGGCGGCCCCAGACAGTGACATTCCGGAGAAGTGGCGGCAGTGGACAGGTGGATGCGGCTGTCTCCCATTCAGAAAAGCACCATAAAAGAAATGGAAGGGGACACAAATGACGGCCATTGGTGTGCTCCTGGGGCTGGCCCTGAGCACTCCCAGACTTGCCTGTTGGAAGGACTTTGTGACAGCTTGCCTAAGCCAGCGTGGCTTGAGTTAGTGACGTACCGTCGTATTTATGTTTAAGGTGTTCACATGGGGGATTACGGTCTCCTGTTCCCTCTATCACAAGGTTTCGGGTTTATGTCTGTGCATGTGTGATTGTGCGTGTACGTTTTACCACCGTGAGTGCAGCTGACACCGTGTTGCATCTTGGAGGTCAGATGTTGTCTTGAGGTTTGTGGAGCCCCCAGATGGGACGAACTCCAGCACTGGCTCATCAACCGAGCAGAAACTCCCCTTGTTCCAAAAGATGAGGCAACTCCCACACGCAGACCCCTCCTTCGAACACGAAAGGCCAGTGTAGGGAGTATTGTGAGGCCAAAGTGGGGACGCCCGCCTCTGTAGACGGCACCAGACTCTGGCATATGGTTGTGTGGGTGTAAGTGGCTGGTTCCTATTTACACAAAGAGAAAGTGAAGGTTTCTGAAAAATGTCCACTTAGCAGACTTTTTTTTTTTTTAATGCATTCAGGGACATTTCAGTGACAACAGTCACAAAGGTGTGAATACAGGAGCTGCCGAGCGTGAGCTGCTTGGGGCAGACGACACTGGGGACCATCTGGGCCCCCTAGTGCGTGGTATCGTCAGACTGGCTCAGCTTTCGCCCACTGCCGGGAAGCCCAAGGTGCTGGCATATGAGTTAAGTGCCCGATGACAGCTAGCGGGGTAGGGGGGTTGGCTGGAGAAACGCCAGTGTGGGGTGGGGTGGGGTGGAGTGGGGAAGGGATGTCTCATTTGTGCTCACATGATTTATGGAGGTGACTAAGTAATAGCATAGAGAGGCCAACGCCATTGAAAGAAGAATTCATGACTTCCATTTCCCAAGAGAAGGGGCCATGGGACACCACACCAAACAGGGCCACAGGAGAACACTAGGGGGCAGAGGACAGGAGCGAGGGGGACGGGGGAACTGGGAGGACCGGCATGTTGGAATAATTCCAGCAGGATTTGGGCTATAGGGGTAGCCTTAGTTGACCAGGCTCTGGCCCTGGGGTGATTGAGGGCAAGGGAAACAGTGTCTTGGTGTGATGAGGGGGTGAGGCTGGCATAGGGGAGGCATCTCCCAAGTAAGTTGTTTGTCTTGTTTAGAAATTAGCTAGCCTTGGGAGAGGCGGTCTCTCCCTGGGTCTGTGAGCCTCTCCACACCCTACTCCCCGACTCCATGATTGATGCATGGGGTGGGGGGACAACAGGTTGGTGTAACTAAGACAGCCTGGAAACTCAGGTTAGGATAGCAAAACATCCATGGTAAAAATAAACCCCAGTTGTCCTAATGAAAAAGAAGCAAGTTGGGTGGCACCTGTGGCTCAAAGGAGTAAGGCACTGGCCCCATATGCCTGAGGTGGCGGGTTCAAACCCAGCCCTGGCCAAAAACTGCAAAAAAAAAAGAAGACGTGAGTAGTGAGTCCTACTCTGTCACTAGAAAAGCAGTGGAATGACTGGAAGGACAAAACCCAAAACCACCCCTGTGAACAAAGGCCTAGATATTTAAATATTTATGTAGTTGTCCCTTGGTCCCCTGGGGGATTGATTCCAGGATCCGGAGAGTACCAAAATCTGCAGATGCTCAAGTCCGTGATGTAATATATAACATTTACATTTGCATATAACCTTCGCATAGCCTCCTGTAAACTTTAAATCATCTCTAGAGTACTAATAACACCTCATGTAAATACTATGTAAATGGTTGTTTTACAATATTGGGTTTTAAAAAAATTGTATTATGTTTCAGTGTTGTTTTGGGTGGGTTGGTTTTATTATTTCTTTTTTCTCCCCCAAATATTTTCCATCCACAGTTGGCTGAATCTGTGGGTCCTGACGTGGAGGGCCAACTTTGGTAGCTGCGTATTTTAACTTTCCAGTGCCGGTATTTACTTTTTGACATTTACAGATTGTCTTGTTGATGAGAACTGAGGACCTTTGAAGGATATGGAACAGAAGATTCTTCTGTCGTGTGCACACTGAGGTTTTCCTCCTGGGTCCCCTGGCAGGAGACCCCACCACACCACAGGTGGCCTCGTGTCAGGGTCCTGGTTCTCAGCCTTGGAGGAGTCTAGGGGAGTCCTCGGGCTTTTGCCACATACAAGGTTTGTTTCCCATGGTGATTAATCCATGTCTTTCCCTCTCTCCCCACGCTCCTACCTCCTGCCGCTTTAGGCCTTTCCTTTTCAACAGGTGACATCATCCTCCTGGAGGAGACTCCTTTCTCTCAAGAACTCTCTGTTTCCTAGCCGCCTGCTTGGAGGAGGTCAGGGCCTCCCTTCCTGCAGGATTAATTTCTCTGGCAGCATTCTTGATCTCCACCCCCGGCTCTGCAGGGAGCTCGCCTCAGCAGTTACCGTTATCCTCTGTTCTATTTGTGACAGTATCCTCTGCAGCAACGTCTTGTCTTTCTGCTTACAAAGATGCTCAAGAATTCTCATTAAAAAGGAGAGGGGGCAGCACCTGTAGCTCAGTGGCTAGGCGCTGGCCACATACACTGAGGCTGGCGGGTTTGATCCCAGCCCCAGCCAGCTAAAAAACAATAATGACAACTGCAACAAAAAAATAGTTGGGCGTTGTGGTGGCAATTCTCTAAAGCAAGATAATCGCTTAAGCCCAAGAGTTTGAGGTTGCTGTGAGCTGTGACACCAAAGCACTCTACCCAGGGCAACAGCTTGAGACTCTATATCAAATAATAATAATAATAATAAGGGGGGGGGCTTGCTCAACACCCTCCTAGGTCTTTCCTGCTGCCACCCTCTCAGTCTCCTGGCCGACTCTCTCTAGTCTATTCCTGCATACAGGCCAAGGACATTGGCATTCAGTGCATACATTAGGACATTTGGAAATAGCTGAAAATATCAGAATGGTCTTATTCTTACTTTGTTAGAAGTAGAAGAAGAATATCACAAGCCAATGTGATGTGCATTCTGCTGCCATCCTTTCTGCCTTCTGATTCTCCTCCTGACAAACTTTCAAGCACTTGGTCAAGTGTCTCTCAAGTCAACGCCCTGGGACTGACTGCCAGGGGAGCAGGAGAGAGACAGAAAGAGGTGGGGGAAGGTGGGCGGAGCTGGGGTGGGGCAAGGAGATGACTGCGGCTGGGATATAGGGCCGTGCCAGTCACTGATATCTCAAGACTATTTTCTGCCTTCTCCGTGTCAGCTTGTCCTGGACATGGACGGGGCCATGTCAGATGCTCCACCCTGGTGGATGCTTCTGCCCCTGTTTACCCAGCACCTTCAGATTCTCTGCAACTCTGCTGAAGTTCTTCCCGTGGAAGATTCTGCCTTGCACTTTAATGATCTTGCTTTACGTGTCCTCAGAATGTAAATTATATTAATAGCTGCTTCCCCCTCTAACGTGAGGGCACCCCCTGTTCTAGGTTCTCCTGCATCTTTGAAGGCTTCTGAGAGGGCCCCCTACTGCAGCGCGTCCTGCTTGCTGGGAACTACACTGTGCCCTTTACAGGCATCGTGAAGAACACACTCTTGTGAGGTCTATATCATAGGCCTCTGCTGGCTAGAAATGAGGGAAGGGGCTCAGAGAGGCTGACTTGCTCATTTACTAGCTAGGAAAGCCTAGAGGATACCCCCAGCTCTGTCCTCCGTGCTCCACAGCTCGTCTGCCTCTCAGCTTACTGTCCCTTGTCTGCTCTCGGCTCACTGTCTGCCTGTGCTTGGCCCATCCCCTTCATGCCTACAGCGCCAGTGACCACCCCTAGCGTGCCCATGGATCACGCATCCTACTGTGTAGCTCACAGCTGATTCTGAAGTGCCAGCCCTGCATTTTCAGCCGCTTATTAGGAGTGTCCAAACTGACATGTCCATTAGACTCAGCTTATTTCGAACTAAATTTATTTCCCACTGTGCAAATCCTTCTGTATTCCCACTATTGCTCCGTGAAGTTGCTCAGTCACCCAAGTCAGAATCTGCAAGTCACCCTTGACTGTGTCATGCCCAGGCCTCTGGGTCTTTCAGCCTTCCGGATTCTCCTCCCCTTCCTCCCAGCTCCTGCTCCGTTTCCTTGGGTCAGGCCCATGTCATCTCACGCAGGGTCTGTTTACAGGGACTCCGTACTGATTTGCCTACTGGATCCAGACTTGCTTCTCCAGTTGATCGCTCCCCTGCTTAAAATCAGTCACTGGCTCTTCATCGCCTCCAGGACGCAGTTTCAGCCCTCAGCATGCAGTTAAAGGCTTGAGCACACTGGCCCGTGGCCTCAGCTTCCACCATCCTTGCCCATGAACGCTCCAGTCCCCCTGGGTTTTTGCCAGTCCACAGACAGGCAGAGGGCACAGCACACGCAAAGGCCCTGGGGTGGCAGTGAGTATGTCTGTAGGATAGAAACAAGGCCACTGTGGCTGGAGCAAAACGAGCAGTGGGAAAAGGTGAGAGCTGAGACTGGAAGGTAGCCCAGGTCTGAAATATGCAGGGCCTCGTACCCCACAAAAGGCAGCTTGGCTCTGGGAAGGGAAGGCACACACAGGGCACAGAGCCAAGCTCCTTTTCCTGGCCCATGATGCCCTGTGTGCTCTGCTCTGAGCAGCCTTTCCAGCCGAGCCCACACCCTTCCCCTCTGGTCACTTTGCTGCAGCCACGTTGGATACACACACAGAGCTGATTTCCTCTGTGGGGACTTTGCAGGGGCTACACCCTCTGCCTGGGACGGCTGTCCCTCTGCCTGTCCTATGGCTGGCTGCTCTTCCTCCTCCACACAGCAGTGAGCTCATACCTCATGCTCTGTCTCTCTGGACTGTGTCCATCTCTTTCTCTGTGCTTGTTCTGTCTGAAAGGGTCTTGTTTATTTACTTACTGACTTTCCACCTGCCCCTCCATTAGAATGTCAGTTCTCTGCATGTCCGAGCCTTCTCTGTCTGCCTTTTATTTTTTCAGGCCATGTTCCTGGTGCCTAGGACAATGCTAGACCCTTGGTGGGTGCTTGGGGAGTATTTGTTCAGTGACCGAGCCTTCGGCCCCATGAGCGCTCTGTGGTGTGTTCAGGGTCTGTTCTGGGCAGCGTCTAAGGTGATGAGAACAGTTCTTCCATACAGTTATCAGACGAGTCCCAGGGAAACACAGGGTGGGGTGGGGGGTGTGTTCTGTGGGATGTGGTCAGAGTGGTCTTCACAGACTGACAGACAGCTTCTCTTAGAGCAGAGGTTCTCAACCTGTGGCTTGAGACCCCTTTTTAGCAGTGAAAATACACTGCGGCATTAGGAAGGTTGAGAACCACTGTCTTAGAGAGACAGAAGGTTTTTAGGTTACCTGGGTTAGGGAGAGAGGATCCTGGAGGCTGAGAGCAGAGGAGGGACGTCAGGAGGGAAAGGGTATCCCAGGCAGGACCGTGCTGGCCACAGGAGTGTGAAGATGGGGGATGGCACTGGATGGTTGAAATGAGAACGTTTCTGTGTGAAATTTAATTTCCAGATCTGTATGGTGGAGGTGGTGATATTGTTCTGGGTTTTTGTGTGTGTGTGTGTGTAAAGTCTATTTATAAAGGTGTGATTACTCTGTTACTCGTTTTTATAAGTAGGTTTTATTAATACTATGCATTAAGCAAGAATCTGTCTTGCACTACTAGTAAAGGTCCCCAGGAGGCCCTGGGCAGAGCGGAGTGCAGTGGCTGATGAGACTGAGAGGCAGAAGACGCCGTGTTAGAACGAGGGCATCCCGACTCCCGTCCATCCTCCTGCGGTGACTGCCAGAGAGTCTGGAGCAAAGAGAGAACCTCTGTTTCCTGATGGGCAAATGCGGACTTGGGTGTGGATCAGAGGTTTTTCTTCTTGGCCAATCTGGTCCTGCTGGGATGTGTGGAAGCTGATTTTCCTTCACAGAAAGACTAGAATATGCAGGTTGGTTGTGTCTTCCGACTTGGGCCGTTGCTGAACCTCTGGAGCCCTCGGACCAGCCCCTCCTTTGTAATTTTTGTAAATCACTCCCCCAGGGCATGTGCAGAGACCCTTCTGTGGGACCTTAATGTCTGCTGAGGAGCAAACGTCCCCTCTGGTCAAATGAGCTTGGAAGTGGGACTCAGGTTACTCCCCGTGTTTCTTCTCTAAGGTTAATTTGCTGACGGGCACTGGGACTCTCCCGAGGATGGCATTTCTCACACCTACTGGGCCACTGAGAATTTTCCCGAATGGACTTAGGGGAAACCTGTTCTTAGGAAATGGTTCTCTGACATTAGGTTTCTGTTTAGCACCAGCGCTCCATGGATAAGGGTATTTTTTTGTAAATCTTTATGTGCTGTGAGGTGACCAGGCTGGACTCCTATGCTTTGGAGGTTGGAAAACATCCTTCATCATAGGAGAAGATCCGGAACCATCTCAGGTCTGCATACTTATTTTGCCTGAGAAGATATGGTCATGGGTCAGCATCTAGCAGCCCAAGGTCTCCTCATCAAATTGGAATTTGCAGTCCTGACAACTGGGGCACAAATCTCACCTGTGTGCTCAGGACCGTGCTGGGGCACTTTGCTGTGGTATGTGGCACACACCAGGCACCATCCCCCAGCATCCCTACTTCCTCTCCCTGGCTGTGGTGGTCGTGTCTGTGGACCATAAGAGATCTGTCTACCCTGACGGCCAATGTGATCGATTCTCATTGATCCAGCCTGCTAAGCCAAGGGTCTCTGGATAATTCTCCATTTGCCCTTGGCCGAGACTGCATGGTAGTGTCCCTTAGCAGATCACGTGGTGACCTGGACACATACAGTGCTGCCACCCCAGCCCTGAAGTGGCGAGCCTGGTCCCGTGCGTGTGGCAAGCCCAGCCCCATGTGTGGGTTAAGCAGGTTGCCACAGGGATTTGAAGGGGGCTCTAAGACTTCATTTACCCCTGCAATCTCTCTTCTGCAATTCCTCCTCCTTTCAGCCTCTGGGAAAATACTATTAAAATATATATTTTTTAAAAAATATTCTTTAATTGAGAAAGGTGAGAGGCTCCCAGGTTCATCTCATTCATGCCCATGGGTTTATTAGGCTGGGTGGTTAATATCCCAGGAGACGGAGAGCACTTGTCCAGGACATAGGCCACAGAAGCCTTGGGTTTCTGTGAGATCAGCCACCAAAGGGACAAGCTGTGGATGCCGGAGGATGCCCTGATGTCTGGGAGAAAGGAACATCCAAGGGGAGAGAGAAATGACAGAAAGAAAATCCTCACACCACCGTGTTAGCAAGGTGTGGGCCTGGCGTGCGGCCTCACAAGGGCAACATCGTGGAAGGTTCAGTGCTCTGGCAGGAACAGGGAAACCAAAACCAAGCTGTAGACGAGCGATTTCTCTCCTGTCCGAGCCCCCGTGCCTGTGTGCTGCCGCACACTGCCCTGAGCACACACATGCACCTTGCCACACCCAGGACGCACCGCTGTCTCCTCCTCCCATCCCTGCCTTCCTCTTCCTCCAGCGACTGCCCGTCCTGGTGCACCACGGCCAGGGGCTGGGCACACCGTGTGGAGTGCTCTGTTGGCTGCTGGCTTTGTCCACAAGAGGACCAAAGGGGAGCAAAATTGGAGCACCTGAGTGGGGTGCGGGTGGGTTGAAAGGGGAGCATTTGGCTCTGTTGGTTGTTTTGGGGAGGAGAGGGAGAAAGGACAGCTATTTTAGAGTGTTTGTGAGGCAGGGAGATGGTTGCCGGTTCCCGCTTTAGTTCTGCCCGCTCCGTGTGGGATGGAGGTCTCATGTCACCTTCTTGACGCATTCGTTTCTGACAGTGTTTTCTTCACACATCCCTGCTGGGACGAGGAGAGATGTGAGTAGGAAAACGCAGGAGAATCACTGCTTCCTAAATGCCAGCTCTGCCCTCATGCTGCTCTCCTCTGTGCCCATTTTATTTCTTCTGGACGCCCAGCTCCTATGCTGCAGTGGACGTGGCCCTCAGAGTGTTTGGGCACGAGCCCGTGTTTCAGTTAGGCTGCTCCGATCTTGGGTGCATGAGTTGGCTCAGGCCATTGCTGGTTGGACTTGTCGCTTGAAGGGTGGTCTCCATGTCCTCATTGTACAGATTAACGTGGTGGCATCCAACCAATCACAAGCACATACAAGACAAGGAAATACCATAGTAATCTATAAAGTTTGCTGTAAGGGGAAGGATTATCTGAGACCTACGTGGATTTTGATTTTAGGCCTTTAATGAGATTTTCTTAAGGAAAGGCTGCCTGCCGGTGTTATTCTAAGTTGTCCAGCAAAGTCAGGTTTCATGAAACAAGGTCTGTTTCAGGCAAGTTGCCTTGTGCCATCACTGGGAGTTGGGAGGGTTCAGGGTGTATTTCTCGCAGCACATAGGCCAGTGAAATACCCTTGCCAGGTGTCCTTCCATGCACTGTGTCAGGACCCCTGGGCCCTGGGCCAGCATTCGTTTACTTTTTCCTCCTGGTGCTCAGACCCAGCCAAGCACTGATCCCAGTTCTGGTTTGAGATAGGAAGGAAGCCTGGGAGGAAACCGTGCCTGCACAGTACAGGCACCTTCTCCTGTGGTATCTACATCTTAATCCTGACTGTTTGAGACTCCTGGACCTGGCGTACTGGCCATTTGTGGCTCAGACTTCTAGCTGACTTCCTTTTCTTCTCCTGTGGACTCCAGGGTAGAGTCTGGACACGCATCTTAGCCAGGTTCCCGCCTGCTTTCCTCTGACATCACAGACCTCTTTGGGCCTGACTTCTGTCCTGTGTGTCCCTTAGGAAATGTTTAGATGCTCTCCAGTCAGACTCTTTATTCTGGCCTTCTGGTCCACTGTACCTAGTTGTGAGCTTAAAATGAGCATTAAGTATTGGGACATTCTCCCTCTGTGTGCCAAGTGAATGTGGTAGTTGCGGGGGTCAGGGATTGACACTAGATGGTAGGTAAAGCACCACGGAAGTGGTGGCTCTTGTTCCCCCGGACAGGTGACCAGAGAAGACATGATGAAAACATACCTTTCCTTGGAACGTGACATTTAAGAGCTGCGGTCAGGTTAGAAGTCCAGCCAGAAATGATGACCTGCGATGACTTGGAACTGAGGGCTGGCCAAGATGACGGGTGCACAGAGATGCACATTTGCATTTGGAAGCATTTCCTGAGCGTGTCCTGGGTGTGTGCTTCCATAGTCGAGGGGGCACTTGGGCTGTTTGCAGTGACTTTTATAAAGAGCCTTAAGTGGATCAGAATCTATTGATGAAATGATCTGTCTGAAGATAAGTAAGAGGTCGGCATTCCCTTTTATTTAACAAATGCGAGTTGTCTTGAACTTACAGGCAGCTGGGTAGAAAGTGACAGGGATGGTGCTGGCAGAGCTGGGACTGGAACCTGGGGCTCTGTGTGCGTGGCTCACCTGAAGGCCAGGTGGGCACAGCCTCCGTCCCGTTTCCCCTTTCCCTCAGCGCTGTTCCTTCTAGCAGTCCACGTGGAGGGGAGCCTTGTTCACAAGAGAAGGGGACGGGGGAGGGGTTGGCAGGTTTTGCCCCCTTCTGGGAAGCCCGGTGTGACACATCAGGGCATTTGCAGGGGCTGGTTGGTGCTGTGCTTGGCATTCGCAGGAGTGGCAGATGGGAACCGAGATTAGTGTTCTGGGAAAATTCTCTTGCACTAACCCCCCTGCAGGTTCCCAGGAGCTCTCCAAGAGGTGCTGTCTGAGGTTTCCTGCACACGATGTAGTATAGCGATCAAAGCCCAAGAGCGAAGGGGTGAGCCGTCAGGAGCTTGTGGCCAGTGGCAGCCTCCAGCTTTCTTGCTAACCCAGGAGCAGCTGTGGCTGGAGTGACCTCGGCCACTGCCTTTCTTTGGAGTTAGTGACCATTCTGCCCAGTGACAAATCCTTGGTCAGATTTTGCTCAGCAGCCTCAGCCTTGGCCGGCTGAGCCCAGTTTTAGCAAAGAAATTCAGTTTATCGAGACTCCTCCACCCTTGATATCTGACCTCCTCGGCTGGCCTTTAGCCAGAATCGTGTTCCTCTCAGGCCAGGTTGGCCGGAAGCCCCTTCCCTTTCCCTGATGGAGCAAATCCCTTCTTGCCCCTGCTGCTGGTCGAAGGCTCTCCTCGGTGGCAGTCGCCTTGAAGAAAGTCATCCTTGCCTTTTTAAATAAACGTTACTAATTTTTTTCCTTTAACTTCAGTCTGGGCAACAGTGCCAATTACTGATCATTAGAGAGGCCTCTGTGCTGTCACGGGTTTTTATTTTCCAAACATTATTTGTGTTAGTTTCCTGTTGCCATGGTAACAGATTACTATGAATTTAGTGGTTAAAAAACAACCCCACAAATTTATTCTCTTTTAATTTTGGAGGTCAGAAGTACTGAATCAATTGAATGGGCTAAATTCAGAATGTCAGCTGGGCTGGAACCTTCTGGAGGCTGCAGGGCAGAGTCTGTTCCTTGCCTCTCCCTGCTTCACGGGGCTGCGGGGGGCTGCTTCACTGGACTTGGGGGCTGCCTCACTCCCGCCTCTGCTTCTGTCATGTGTGTCTGTGCCTCTGACTCCTCCTGCCTCCCCTCTTCATAGGGATTACCCACTCATAATCCAGGCCAATCTCTCCATTTTAGGATGCTCAGCTTAATCCCATGGGCAAACCCTTTTGCCCTGTAAGGTAACAGGCACAGGCCGCAGGGATCACTTCCTGGCTCACACTTCTCTATGCCCATAACCCCTCCCAGCTCCCTCTCTAACCCTCATGACTCCTGCAGAACAAGCGCCGAATCCACGCAACCCCAGCGCACCCTCGTTCCCACGCTCGTCGTCCTGTCACACCTGTTCTCCTGGGGAGTGGTGGATTTTGTCCTGTGTTGTGGTGGAGGGAGATCCCTGCTGAGAGTTGAGCTTTTCTGGGGCAGGACTGGGTGCTGTGGCATAGCCATGCTCTCTTTCCCACCTGGGGTTCCATGTTTGTGAGAGAATTACTCATGTCAGAGGCCTTTCCTGTGTCTTTGAAGTTTATCTCCCTCTGAGATGCTGGGTACCTTGGCCCAGGTGCTCCAGGACCTTACTGCGTGCCCCGAGGCACACCCTCCCTTCACCACTGGCTTCTGCAGGTGGGCCCAGGGCCTCTGTAGAGCAACCGTGTCTAGTGACAAATACACTCCTATTGTGAACACGAGAGAGAAGCTGATGGGATACACTTTATCATCACGAAACGATGTCTCCAGTCCACTCGTCCCTATTCTGGACTCATATGGGAAAGGGTCAGCAGGCATAGTACGTGTTAGGCTGTTTTTCCCCAAACACCCCTCCCATCCATTCCTAGAGAATCCTTCTCAGACTTCAACACGGGGCCCAGCTCTGTGACAGCCCCTTCCCCTGCCCTTTCCTTCTGCTTCACCTCCCCCGCTGGTTACCACTGGTGCTGCCCACGGAGGCCCTGGCTATGTCACCTCATCTCAGGGTCTCATGTACATAGCACAGAGCCTGGCCTTTTGGGCGAACAACCAGCATCCCACAGTCAACCCCCTCCAGGCCGCAGGGGAGCCTCTTCCTGTCCAGGAGCTCTTTGGCTCCCCACTTGTGTATGCAGGAGCAGGAGGGAAGCGGGGGGAGTGGTTTTAGGGTCAGAGGAGCTGGGTTTACCAGTTTTGGGAGGAGGCTGGCTATGGAGGCCTCAGGATATTTTAATCCTCTAGGCAGACAGACCTGACCTTCTAGAAAAACAAAAAGGCCAATCAGGCCCAGTAGCTTTGAAAAATTCAGATCATTTCCTCCACTGTCTTCCCTCTCCACCTCCCCCCACCTCCCAATGTGATAGAAGGGAAACATGAAGGTAAACCCACGACCTGGTGCTCTTGGGCTCTGGCCGATCTGGCGTCTGCTAATTATTGGGAGGCGTATTCCCCCGTATTTCATTTTCTTTGGAGCTACTGTGAAGGGTATTGTGTCTTTGGTTTGCTTCTCAGCTTGACTGTTATTGGCATATATGAAGGCTACTGATTGGTGCACATTGATTTTTGTATCCTGAGATGTTACGATATTTCTTGTTTACTTCCAGGAGCCTTGTGGTCGAGTCCCCAGGGTTTTCTAAGTGTAAGGTCATATCCGCAAAGAGCGAGAGTTTGACCTTCTCTGTCCCCACTTGGATGCCCTTGACCTCCTTCTCTTGCCGGACTGCACTGGCGAGAGCATCCAGCACTACGCCGAGCAGCCGTGGTGAAAGACGGCGTCTTTGTCTGGTTCCCGTTCTGAGTGGAAGTGCTTCCAGTTTTACTCCATTCAGTATGAGATTAGTTTGAAACTGTTGTCCAACTTAGCAAAAAGTTGTTTATATCATTGAGACATAAGTGAAATTCCCACCCATCTTCATTGTTTACCTTCCGCCTTTGTCATTCACCTAAATAAAAATATCAACTAAAAAAAAAAAAATCACTAAGAGGCTTGGCCGCCCCTTTGTGACAACCCAGCAAACAGACCTTTCAGAGTCACCATTGCCAGAGTTATTACAACTGATTGTCACGGAGCGTGAGGGAACTTAGATGGTTGTTCCCCTGTCTGACGAGGGGTGTCAAAGAAACCAGGAAATATTGCAGATGGGGACACGGCTCAGAGGACTGGCACAAAGCCTGCAACGGGCTTCCATCTTTGGACATCCATCCAACAAGCTGAAATTGCCCTGCAATCCTGTTTGACCTCTGGCCCTTTCCTCTATATTTTGATGTAGTTTCTTAATGACTTTTTTCCTATCTACAATTTATCATTTTCGACAAAGAAGAAAAAAAGAACCCAACATAATTCTTGGGTTCCAATACCGATCCACAAGGCAAGACACAGCCTGTCGTGGTGGGGGAAGAGGAAATCAGTGCCTTGGCCTCCCACAGTGTCCTGAATAAAGGGGGACCCTCCAGATAAAGGTGGTTTTTCGGCGAATGCGGCAGTAGGTTTAGGCTATTCCCTGGTTTGCTGGTTTTCAGAGTGTGCCCCTGTATTCCAGCTGTCGCTGTCGCTCTCCTGTGCTAGTCTGCACCAGCCTCCCCTTTGTCCCTTTGGTCATTCTTTCCTCCTTCCCTTACAAGCTGCCTTAGCTTCCTAGGGGCACTGTAAGAAATTGCTGCAAACTTGGATGACATAAAATAATAATAAATCACTTTCTCGGTTCTGGAGGCCAGAAGTCTGAAATTAAGGTGTCAGCAGAGGTCCCTGTTCTCCCCCGAAGGCTCCAGGGGAGGGTCTGACCTGGCCTCTTCTGGCGTCTGGGGGCATCCAGCTGCCCTTGGCTTTCTTGGCGTGTAGCTGCCTCACTCCAGTCTCTGCTTCTGCCGTCATACGGCCTTCTGCGGGTGTCCTCTCCTCTCTTTGTAAGGACACGCTCAGTGGCTTTGGGGCTCACCCTTAGATGTGTACAACATGACTTCGTCTTTGTGATGTCTCCAAAGACCCTATTTTCAGTCAAAGTCATGTTCCGAGCTCCTGGATCACATGGACCTCGAGGGGGCACTGTTAAACCTGCTGGGGCCTGTTTGTGGAGGTGCTTACCAGGTGCCATGCTCTGTACCATCTGCTGGCAATATGTCTCTGTGCAATGACAGCCATGGCCCCACCCTGCTAGAGCTTGCAGTCTGGTGGGGGATGCAATGGCTAAGTCATCACGCAAACGTCCAGCAACTAACTGGGACCTCTCCCCTGAGGTCTGCTTTCCCCGCCCTCCCACCCAGGCAGTCATTTTTATCTGTACCACTTCCAGGTCTCCACTTCTTGTACACAGATCAGTAGGTACCTGATCCTTGGTCATCACTTAAAGCCCCAGAGGGCAGGGCTCCTGTTACCGGTGTCTGCCTGCCACCCAGAACCCACACCTCTAATTTTCTCGGGATGTAACACTGAGCTGTGCACTGACTATCTCCAGGATGCGATGGGGCTTCACTCCGCAGGACACAGCGGGTCGGTGAGCAGAGCCCCTTACCTGATGGAGCGATGTCCGTTACCTTTAACGAGCTCCAGGTCCCACTCTTCTGGCCCCTGCATTGGAATTCAAGCCGCCGAGGTCACCTCATTAGTTTTTAGCCTTCATTCTCACCAGCCTACAAGAAGAAAGCTTTCTCTCCAACTTTACTTGGACCCAATTTTTCAAGTTTTACCACAGCATTGCTGATATTCTGATGGGTTTCTTTGGCGTTGTGACCTCCTGCAACTTTCTCTTTCTGGAGAGCAATGCTCTTTCTTTCTGTAATGGGCGCAGGCATGTAGGTGACATTTTGAAGCTTGGATTATGCACAGGAAAAGGAAGATACTGCAAATGAGGGCCCTCTTGCCACTGTCGCCGTGAGATGCTGACTCCCTAATTGCCCCTGTTTCATAATTAGTGTCTGTTTTCCCAGCACAGTGGCTCAGAAGCACCTGCCGCACAGATACTATTGTTTATTGTTGTTGTTGCATTGATAACTACGGAGACCGGTGATGCTTCCACCAAATGAGCATTCCCCGTTACTTATCACCGTCTTCTGTGCCACAGAGGGCCACACCTGCCCCTCACTGAGCCCTTCGTCCCACTCTTTCCCTCTTAGGGTCAGGTCTCCTTCACCGAGCTGTCACAGTGACCTGTAAGGGGGAATTGGATTGTGCCACAGCCTAAGTATAGGCTTCAGGCCCGTGGCAATCAGGCTCCTGGCTACGTCATCCCTTCCCCTCAGCCTCCAGGGCCTCCTGGCAGATCCTCAGGCCACCCCTCCAGGGGTGGGTCCAAAGGGACCCCATGCCTCTCTTCCCTCCAGGTATCCACACAGCTTGTTTCTCCATCACTGGCATCTCCCAAAGAGCATCATGGGTCACGCCGTCCCCTCCACTGCAGTCTCCCTCCCCTCCACGTTCTGTTGCACCTGCTCTTCCTTGTTGCCCTCTCCGTTCCCGAATTCGTCAGTGTTGCCCGTTGCTGTAACCCCGAGGAGGACAGTAATACCTTACACGTGGCGATGTCCTGGAAGAGGGACTGTCGTGTATGTAATGAGGGAAACCACCGAGTCTGTGAGACCCTCGCCCTCCCACGAGATCATCATCCTTCCTCCAGTTAGGATGACACACAAGAAAGTGGAATTTAAGGGCAAAAAATTTTAAATAGTCATGATGTTTGATGTTAGGATGAGAAAGGCAAAGTGGGCTTTGGTCTGGAGCTCAGGTTTGAGAGGTGGATCCCTAGGGCCTCTTCCTTGCCCTCTGTTCCCACCCCAGTGTGGGTGGAGGAGGGGAATGTGGGCTAGGAGATGCTGCCAGGGGGATGGAGCTGCCCTTTTACTGAGCTTGGAGACCTGGCAGGACCGTTTCAGCCCAGGCACCCTTCAGCATGGGACAGGTAGTATCCCCCTCAGGCCATCACTTGGTTTCCTATAAAAACCATGGGAGTTCTTGGCTGAAGGCTCGGACATGACAGCCCAATTTCTTAAGCTGATGAGGTGGGTCAAGTGCTTTTACCTAAACAGTTCTGGATGCAAGGCATGCCGTCTTAGGCTGGCCCTGCACGACCCATCAGGTGTCACCTTGCCCTAACAAGAAACCTGTGCTTCCTCTTGGCAGTCACCTCTCTGAGCCCTGAGCAGTAGTGGGATGGGAGAGAGTGGTGAGACCTGGGTTCCTGACCTGGCTCTGCCACTGCCAAAAAGAGAATTAAGTGGTGCTATGTACGTTATGTGTGGGCAGGTGCATGTATACTCGTGTGTGTGCCCACTCTGCAAAGTGTGTGGATGTGTATGTTACATGGGTACGTGTACACAGCATGTACATACATAGTAGAGTGTGTGTGCATGTCTGTGTATATGTGTATGTGTGTGTGTTTTCTTGACAAGCCCAAGAGTTTTTAGTGAAATCAGAATCCCTGTGTTTCTGCCACAGTGGAAAGTTTTTGCCATGTTTTTCACTGGGATGCTTGGGTCTGGTCCAGATGAAAGGAGAAGCCCAGAAATTCATGCCATCACCTCCTTCCGGGACCATTTTCAGGCTGTCCTAAAGTGCTGCCATGGTCGGCAGTATGGCTCGTCTCCTTTGGCAATGGTGTAAGTGGAGCAGATCAGCTTGGAGGCCTGCGGTGTCCCCATGAATGACTCCAGCCCCTTGAGAAGTCCCCAGGGTGTTCTTGCTTGGGGAGGTGTCAGATGAAAACAAGCATTTCCTTCTGTGTGGTTTTATGCTCTGTCTTTTCACCCTCTGCCCCTGGAACTGGCCTTACTAAGGTAGAGTCTTTTTTTTTTTTTTTTTTGAGACGGAGCCTCAAGCTATCCCCCTGGGTAGAGTGCCATGGCATCACAGCTCATAGCAACCTACAACTCCTGGGCTCAAGCGAGTCTCCTGCCTCAGCCTCCCAAGTAGCTGGGACCACAG
>CAUYQV010026276.1:0-13469 GCA_963574575.1 Galagoides demidoff | reverse complement strand
CCCCCTGGGTAGAGTGCCATGGCATCACAGCTCATAGCAACCTCCAACTCCTGGGCTCAAGCGAGTCTCCTGCTTCTGCCTCCCAAGTAGCTGGGACCACAGGTGCCCACCACAACGCCGGCCATTTTTTGGTTGCAGCCGTCATTGTTGTTTGGCTGGCCCAGGCTGGGGATTCGAACCTGCCACCTTAGGTGTAATTGGCTGGCACCTTAGCCAATTGAGCCACAGGCACCGAGCCATCATAAGCATTTTTGGCACTGCCCTACCTTAAGAAAAAGCATTATGGAATTACAAAAGCTTTACCAAGGAGCCAGCTTACTTCCTTGGCATGGATTGCAATGAAGTGGAGGTGAGAAGGAATCTCATAGCTAGTGAACTTGTTGTAGACCAAGAACCTCTCAAATCTTTGACCAAGAATCTGTCAAAGATTTCCAAGATCCTTGAGGTTTTATCCCATTCAACTTGCTTATGTCTAAAAGCCTGATCAAACTTGGATCTCTGTTCATTTTCCTTTGGGAGTAATCTTATTTTTAATTTTTATGAGCTTCTTGTACCTTAAAAACAAATCAAGTGTCTATAAGAAATTTGTAAATAAAAGAAGAATGAAGAACTGACTGAAAGGAATGATAGCTGAAGAAAAGAAAACATGGGCAGGAATCAAAGAAATGCAAACTTTCTGCAGTTAGCCTACTGATTCTCCTGGCCTCTGCCTACAAAATCACCTGGAGATTAAAAATATATATATCCTGATGATCCCATCTTGCCCTGATGAGGGTGTTTTTAATGTGCTGCATAGATGCATCTAATACATAGCCAGCTTGAGAATCCCTGATTTGCATACTGAGTCTGGGGCTTCTGAGTGGATGATTTGGCCTTTATTCCCACTGCACATGGTGAACTTCAGCTACAGTCCTCTAACCATTTAGTAAATATTTCACATAAAATAAATCTGATGCAGTTCTTTTGAGAGGAATTACATTTTTGCAAAACAATGCTACTTAGTAAGCAGGAAGGTTGGTGAAACACAAACACGCAGGAGATGAACACGGCGAGATGAATATATGAGTTGTCACGGAAGTGGAAGGCTCTAGCTGATAAAGTTCTACAACAGGAAACCCAGCCCTGTTTTTGTTATGTATGTATTTATTTATTTTATTGTTTTTTGAAGACAAAGTCTCACTTTGTTGCCCAGGCTGGAAGACAGCAGGTTCCTAATAGCTCACTGCATCTTCAAACTCCTGGGCTTAAACCAGCCACAGCCTTCTTGTAGCTGGGGCGACAAGCACATGCCAGCATGGGCAGCTAAATTTTTCCGTTTTTCCTATTTTTAGTAGACATGAAGGTCTTGCTCTTGTTAAGACTGGTCTGGAACTCTTGACCTCCAGAGCTCTTGTGTTTGCTATCCTCTCCACCTGTTTAGTATTTCTCCTGTTTTTACTTTTGTCATGTTCTTGATAATTGTAAGCCTTGAGAGTGTTTGGGAAAAAGGTTTTATTTCCTGTTACGTATACATAATTAAATGAAAATTCTTCAGGGAAAAAAAAAAAAAAAAGGCCTGCCTTGGCCTTCCACAGTGCTAGGGTCCTGGCTTTGTTTTGTTTGTTTTTGTTTTGCTTTTATTTTTCAAATGCCCAAATTTTAGGAGGAAGAAGCTAAAAAGGCAAGATTTTGCCTCCTCCAGTGTAGAAAGTCTGATGATTAAGTTCATGAACTGATCCTAGGAAAAAAGCTACATACTGCATTCCTCAACATCAGTACGGCCACTCACCTAGTCCTCTTGTGCCCGTAGTGATATTCTGCAATGACTATATAGCATTTTTTTCTAGGATGAGTTTGTGAACTTAATTGTCAGACCTCCTAGGTCTATGAAAAATCTGAGGGGTTACTGAGGCTTTATGCCTGGGTGAGGAGAAAGTAATGGAATCTCACAACATAGCTATAAAAATAGTGGAAGCTGAATACAACGACTATGGCAAGAGTGCTCATCAAATCAAAGCTAATATTTTAATAGGTAAAATGTTCTCATTAAACTAATAAAAGTCTCTTTCTTGGAGGAAATAAAACCATTTTTATCTCCCTATGTTTTATCACAGGAAGTTCTCTTATTAGAATCAAATTTTTCTAATTCAACTACTCTACAGAGAAATCTAAAATTCCAAAGCAGTGTTTTATTCCTGTGAATGCCTCTATTTCTTCTCAGAATTGATTTTTGAATGTTAAAGACAATAGTGCGGTACAAATGCAGTTGGAAGCCTTTAAGAATGGTCTGTTATTATTAAGCATTGTCTATAATTAATATCAATTAGAATCTATTAAATTTAATAGACTTTGAATTATTAACTTTAATTCAATTTCAATAAATTTCAATTAAGTACAATTTGTTTTCATTACTTTTATTAATTCCAGTCACTATCAATTACCTTCAATTAATTTAATTTACTGGCAATATATGTTCAGGTAATTCACTATTACTTTCAATTAGTTTCTATTCATTTCAATGGGCTTCTTTGGCTGTTAACTGATTTCATAAAAACAAATGTGCAGCTATAATATAATTTCTACAATGCAGGAGAGTCATACAAACTAATTAGCTCTGCATTCAAACACAATTAGATCACTACACGATCTACGTGTAATCTTTACTCACCTCCACTCATTTTCTTCCTGGGTTGATTTATCTGCAGAGAATCTGGCATTTGGAAACAAGGTCAGAATTTCCAAGTGATTGATAGATTAATTGCATCTACTTTATACCTAGAACCTTATGAGATGGTGGAGGTAATACAGGTAAAAGAGAGTTCATTTAGGAGAGAATAACGAGATTTTCTACAATCTGATGTTTAATAAAAGGGTCCAGTTGTATCTTACGCACCATGGTACTCATTACATGAATCTACCGCTTCACACAGAGCAGGTACTCAACAAGCATGAGTATTTTCTGGGGCTGTCAGTAAAGCCAGCATTGAAGAGGGGACACAGAAGAATCTGAATAAACTTCTACTCTCGCTGTGGAAGCAAATGGCTTGTAAAATTACCAAATCTTAGTGATAGAGAAAAACTCAGCGATCTTGTGATCTAATATTGATTCTGCAGTGACTGAGGCCAAATAAGGGATGCAATGTGCATTATAGTAATACTATAGGCAACTTTACGTGTTCTACCTAGGAAGCATTTGCACTGAAAAAGAATACAGATTTTCATAGCGTGCAAACCACATTAGTCACTGTTAACACATTTCATGCTCCTCTCTGAAGGAGAAACCACAAATTTTGTCTGCATTGGTAAATGAAGGCATATTGAGGTGAAATGATTTGGACTATTGGATAACAAAGAAAGGATAGGGTTCAGAGAAAGGCGTTATAACATCAAAAAAATAAAATTGAGAACCTGGATTATTGAAGACCCCTCTGCAGGACAGAGGTAGTTTAAATCCTTAGGTAAACAAATCTTGCCCACTCACCCCTTAGATGGGAAATAACTTCTAACAAACCAAACTATGTTAAGTAAGCAGCTATGGCTCTAGGAGAGAACACAGAACAAATGACTCACTTGGGCCTCCAGCTCGTCTCTACTCAAGGGTTCCTTAGAAAAATGCACCTGTCTAAATGGAAGTGACTGGATGTGTAACAGCTGAATAAAGCAGAGCGCTTGCATGGAGCACAGCACCCCACCAGGGACAGCCTGTTGCCTATGGAGGAGCCGACTCTGAGCAAAGTTCTTTGGCAGCAGGGCAATGCTAGAGCATAGGAAACTTGGCTCCCTCCCAGCATGTCCCTGGCAGAAAGCTTGCAGTGAGAAAAGAGGGGAGGAATTCTTAGCTGAATCTCAATCAAGTTGCCAGAGCCCTCAGGCTAAGATGTGGGAGGTCCTGGGAAGAAAATCAGGGACTTTAATATCAAAAGGAAAATTTGCTAGAGAGAATGACAGAGCCATTGGAAATGAAACTGAAGGAATCGCAGCTTGCGATGACTCCACTGGCACAGACCACCCTTCCCACAGTGGCGTTCCCACAGCAAAAATGGAGACAAAGAGAGGTGTGGACTGTCAAGAAGTCAAACACTTAAATGGGTCCCAGAACAGGAGATTAGTAGTCTGTAATTACTCCACCATTTGATATTATATTTCTCCAAACCCATCCTAAGTTAATATAATAAATATTTCTCTAAAGGTTCAAGGAGTGTTTGTATTTCTCCCCGGGACACACTGTCTTCCCCCAAATACTGTTCCATGCAATTCACACACACTGTTTTTTCTCACAGTGCCCCTCTGCCTACCCTCACCCTGTCCTTCTGCTAAAACCAAATGCTAAGACTTTCAAGAAGTCTTCCTCACTGATACCAGTGAATGTCAATGAAGAGATCTTTATAACACATGTAGTGAGGACCTAGTATGTGCCAGGGAAGTGTGAATGAAACTGTTCCTTTCCTCCTGGTAATGAAATGGTGAGGGTCAACACAATCCCCCACCCACTGACCTACAAGGAGTAAGTTCCTTTCTCAGAGATGCTATTGCACTCATAGATTACAATTTTGATGATTAAAATTCCTTGAATTATTGTTTTAGGCAGGGTCTCACTCTGTTGCGGAGGTTAGAGTATAGAAACCATAGCTCACTTCAACTTCAAGCTCCTGGGTTCAAGCAATCCTCCTGCCTCAGCCTCCCAACTGGCTGGAATAGGCATATGGCACCACACTTGGCTAATATTTTCTATGAACGTTATAATTAGAATATTTGTAGAGTACTTTCCATTTCTAAAGAACTTTCATATGCCACATCTCAACACTGATTTGAGTGCTTTTTTCAAAGATACCCTGTGAACAGGAAACCCCCCCCCCATAGACATTGAAATAGAGGCCATAGCCTTTCTTTTTCATTACACTTCAGAATGTGTAGCACCAAGAAGATGATTGATATGGACTTACTATGCATTATTATCAGCTGAGTAGGCAGTCAGAAAGAATGGATCAAATATTTTCTCAATTCATTTAGTATTGATACTAAATACTCTTGATATCTGGTATCAAGAATGTAGTAGGCACTGTACTAAACACTTGAATTATATGAAAAATCTTAGGTTTTTCAAATTGATGTGGATCATGACTCCTACAAATAGGTGAAGTGGAAAGGACCTTCTTCCCTTAAAATTCTCTTTCAAGAACTTATGACATTTTCCCTACAGACAGGTAGATAGTTAATTAGGTCATTAGGTAGATAGAGAGATAAACAGACATATCTGTATCTCCCAGTGCTAATTACTCTTTCTTCAGACTCCTTCCACTTCATCCATTAAACCACATTCTGTTCTGTATTTATTTGAATTATTCCATAAATGTGTAATTTATTCATTTATTTATCTCACAATTGCTTTGAAGACAAGATTTTCTTTGTTTTCTATTATCTCCTTTTTTTGTAAGTAAATAATGGCTTGCTGATTTATTGTTGATTTTTTTGTTGTTGTTTTTGTTAACAGTGATACTTAAACCTTAGTATATGCAAGAATATGCACAAGAATCATCCAGTGAATTTATGAAAAACACAGATTCTCTTAACCCTCTCCAATCTCATAATTGTGCTCTTTTTCTTTGTTGGTGTTTGAAGGACCGAGTTTGTCTCATTCATTTTGGTATTCTCCACAGTGACCAGCCAGGTGAAATATGTGTGTGTGTGTGCATTTGTATTTCCTTATTAAGTGCTTCATAATATTTGTAAGATGAATTCAGATATTTCTTTTTTTTTTTTTGAATTCAGATATTTCCCTTTGGGAATAATACCATATTGTGGGTGGAGAACACTAGGAAGAATTTAGTGCTCAAAAGTTAGATGTGTGTTGAAACTGGTTTTCAATTAAGCTGTCAAGCACTATTTTCAAACATTATCTCCTTATTCATCATGAGATTAGGCTCAATACATGCCAGTTTACTTATCTTAACATACTTCTTAGAGGGGACCTCCACCTTGTATTCATGATGTACCCTTACTTTAACTTGCTTACTTTAAGTCATCAATATCTACCACCACATCAAAAGACTTACGCAGCCAAAGCCAGTTAATCAGCGGTGTCTTTAATTGTTAAGACATAGGGTTTCTCAAAATTATAACAACAAGAGGCAGTGATATAAAAGCCCTTATGTTGCTCTCTGTAACTATTCATTTTATTTCTATGCTTTTTATGGTTTCTGTGGGGTTTTTTTATTTATTTCAATAGATTTAGGAAATACAGGGTTGTTTGTCACATGGATGAACTGTATAGTGGTGAAGTCAGGGCTTTCAGTGTACCCATCACCCAAATAGTAATAGTATACATTGTACCTGATAGGTAATTTTTGATCCCTGACTCCCCTCCCACCCTCCTCTCGTCTTAGTTACCAATGTCCACTGTGCCACTCTTTATGACCATATATACTTATCATTTAGCTCCTACATGTGAGAATGTATGGGGTTTGCATTTCCATTCCTGAGATATTTCACTTAGGATAATGACCTCCAGTTTCATTCAAGTTACTGCAAATGACATTATTTCATTCCTTTTCATGGCTGAATAGTAATCCATGGTCTGTGTTTATATGTATATCACATTTTCTTTATCCGCTCATCAGTTGATGAGCACGTAGGTTGATTCCATGTTTTTGCAATTTTAAACTGTGTTATGAAAAACAGGAAGGGACAGGTGTCTTTTTGATACAGAGACTTCTTTTCCTTTGTGTGTATGCCCAGGAGATTGCTGGATCAAATGGTAAGTCTTTGAGGAATGTCCACATTTCTCCATAGGTGACAAACTAATATTGTTTGTACTAATTTGCATTCCCACCCAGAGTGTGTAAGTGTTCCCTTCTCACTGCATCTATGCCAATATCTATTATTTTTTGACTTAATAATAATGGCCATTCTATCAGGGGGAAGATTTCACATTAATTTGCATTTCCTTGATGATTAATGATATTGAGCATTTTTTCACATTTTTTTTTGATATTACTAAATGTCTATATGCACCAAAGTGATTTACAGACTCAATGCAATTCCAATCAAAATAGTATCACTTTTGTAGAAAGAGAAAAAAAGTCTAAATTTTATATGGAATAAATAATTCATTCTGAATAGCAAAAGCAATCCTAAGCAAAAAGAACAAATCTGGAGGCATTTCATTACCTGATTTCAAATTATATTACAAGCCAATAGTAATCAAAACATCATGGTACTGGTATAAAAGTAGACATAGATAGAAATCTAAAGAACAGAAGAGATAATGAGGAAATAAAATCATGTACCTAAAATCAACTGACTTTCAACAAAACAAACAAGAACATACACTAGGGAAATGATCTCCTAGTCAATAAATGGTGCTGGGTAAATCAATATATGCAGAAATAGGTATATGCAGAGAGATGACAGTGAATTCCTATCTCTCACCATATACGCACGTATAAAATTGACTCAAGATGGATTAAAGACTTAAATGTAAAACCTAAAACCATAACAATTTTGGAAGAAAGCATAAGAAAACCTCTTTGTGGATACTAGCCTAAGCAAAGAATTTATGACTAACTCCTCAAAGCAAATATAGCAACAACAAAAATAAACAAATGGAATTTAAATAAATGGAATTTAATTAAAAAGTTTCTGCACAGCAAAGAAAATAACCAACAGACTAAATAGACTACAGAACGGGAGAAGATATTTGCAAACTACACATCTGACAAAGGACTAATATCCAGACTCTACAAGTAACTCAAATAATTTAGCAAGAAAAAAACATTAAAAAATGGGCAAAGATATGAATGACATGTTTGTTGAGTTTTTGAAAGTATAGCTTCATGTGGGTCTGTGATGATGGTGGCTCCTTCCCTGGATGGTGTGAGAGGAGTTTCCCATGAATTTTCACAGCTCAAAGACGTTAGAATATTTCTTGTGTCAATAAATGCAATCTGGTAAACGATAATGAAAAGTATAACATTGATCTGAGGCTAAGATACTGGAACTAAGTAAAGTACGTCAGTGACTTGTAATTCTTTTTTGAGAAGTGCAAGATGGCACTTGCCACGCATGGAGTCAAGACTGACAAGAAACCAGAGATGCAGAGACATTACAGCAACCTCTGGGCCAAGGGTTCAGTCACCTCAGGATTAAAATCCCTAGCTTTTGCAAGTATTTCCTATTGTTTTTTGGTATTTAGTTAAATTCGTATTTATGCTTTTCCCTCTTTTTAACATTGACACTCACCTTAACTGCATTTATAGGAATGCAGTGAGGGGTGTGCATCTTTGTGCTGGCTGGGAGTTTTAAAACAGAGCAGGGGGAGGGTTCTTCCTGAACGGCATTCTAGAAGGTGGCAGCAAAAATCACAAGGCGACTCCTAGGAGAAGGAAAAACCCAAAGAGGCAGCTTGGGGCAGTTTATTCACCCCTCCTGCCTCCCTAGATTGTTCCTGAATTGAATCTTGGGGAAGATTGTGTGTGTTTAGTGGGGGACTAAAACACACACATTCCATTTCTGGAGCCTTCTGCTACCCTTTAAACAAACTGAGTTCAAGTGTAATATGAGATGCATGATAATAGCATAGCATGCTCCTAAAGTTTTACAGTTCAGTTTTGTGCCTATGTATGTCAGGCACATACTCAAAACACCTTTGAGAGATGGCTCACTGCAGCAAGCTCCCGGCTGATCTCCCTCCCTTTTGACACCATCTCCTATAGTGTCTTTTCAGTGAACAGTTGGCAAACGATCTCCATTAACTGCGCCTTGGTCATGTCACTGCCAAAGTCATAAACTTTCATTTGGCCTTGTTTCCTACCTCTTCACTTTTAGAATATCTTACAAGCCTCCTTGGACTTCTCCATTCTTCCCATCCATCTTGCCAGCAGTTCATTCTTGCTTCTGCATTTTTTCATTCCTGGTGAATATCTTCTGTCTTCTACACTGGCTTCTCAAATTCTACACACCTTTAAAAATTGTTCAAAAATGCACTTTTTCTTAAAGCTGCTGAAAACTCTAACGCCTTCCATTCTCAGGACCATTCTTAGAAGTACCGATGCTAAAGCACTGGGACAGTAATGTCATTATGTCATGTTGAATTCTTTAATTACAAGAAGATTGATGGCTGCCCCAAGGAGAGGCTTCTGCGTGTGTGCCCTATGCATGCATTCTCCTCAGACTGTAACAGAGCACGGAATAGATAGGAGAGCTCCTCTGAGCTCAGGGAAGACAAGGCAATTGGTTATTAAGATGAAATGTCTTAGAGCTAAACAATGATGTGGATCAAAAAGCACCTGTGTTTGCTGAGGATCAATTGGTCAGCTTGAATATTGATATTCACTAAATCCAAGTCACTAATTTTTACTGCTAGATACATCCCAGTGCATCCCAGACATATACAGGCCATGACTTGCTAAACCTTAAAAAATTATAATGCTTCCTGCGTCAGCATAGGGTACAAAAGTCCAGATCACTCCAAATCTTGGGAGTCAAATTAATCTGTGTTTCTAATGTACCATTACCCTTGTGTCTTCATGATCTTTATTGGGCAAAGTGGCTTTATCTTTAGTGAACGTGTCTACAAACCACGCATAGACTGCTCTTTTCTTTTTACAGTCTTAGTAAAGAATTCAAGCCCCGAACTGAAGAGCCTCTCACATAATTCAATAGAACACCATTCGATTGATTCCAAATACCTCAGAAACCTCAAAGCCTCTGATATTCTCAGAAGAATAATTGACCAAGAGACAAATGAGGGTAGATTTTAACTACATGTGGTAAGATATCAGATCAATACTAACAAAACAACTCCATGTACAGGCATAAGTCAGTGTCTCCTGGTAGAAGAGAAAGAATCTGCATTACATCTGAACAACAGAAATTCTCAATCAGGGTCTTAGGGGGTGCCTCTCACACTCCTGGGTCCTCACTATAAAATAAAGGAATCAGACCCAACTGTACTTGTTTTCCTTTTAATTTTACCATTCATTATTTCTAGAGTACACCAAGTATTCTATTTTCACCTACCCTTTGCCACTTGATGTATTTTTAAAAATCTTCTTTGTTCTGCTTTGTGTCCAAAGAGACAAAGCCTTGACCTTTGTTTTTTGGTTGGTCAATGAGAGACCTCAGCAGGAACTCTGAGGGAGAACGAGTCATAGGCTGTGGTTTGTCTCCTCTTTTCTGCCTGCTCAGAGCCATGGTTTGGGACTGTAGCTATGTCCCTCTATAATTACATGTCCTAGCAGGCAGCATGTCTCCACAGCTGCAGCCCTCACAGGGCATATGGATTGTTAACTTGCCACCTTGCTTTTTCACACCCAAGCTTGGCAATGGTTTCTTATTTCTGCTAATCTCCAGATGCCACAATATTCCATGTCAATTCGCTTAAATCTATCAGCATCTTTGTAAGTAGTTACATTGTTGCCATTGTTATAGTCATGAGTTCCTTTGTGATAACATGAACCATTTGAGTTGGATTTGGGTTTCCTGCTGGGACCTTAACTGTTTCATGTGATTAGATAATATAAGTAATACCTGCAAAGGAAAAACTATCAAAGTACCATGATATACATTATTTAAATAGAATGGATAATTGAGAATTTCATATTCTTTCTTTAATAAACACCGCATTGATGAGTTACGCAGGTGTCAGGAGACAGAATCCCTACTCTTTATTACTCTGGCATCCAGATAGGCCTGTTAGGAAGGTATTGACTGGCAGAGGATAGGTATGAAGTAGTATAATGCAAGATGTTCTCTCAAAATAAGAAATATTTATAATGCCATTTGCCAGTACTTTTACATAAGGTGGCATGTTAGTTAACTATCACCATTGTAACAAATTGAACAAATTACCACAAACTGGCAGCTTAAAAAAATATACATTTATTCTCTTAGGGTCCTGGGGCCAGAAGTTCAAAATCAGCCTCACGGAGCTGTAATCAATGCATTGGCAGGGCCAAACTTCCTCTAAAGGCTTCAGTGAAGAATTCCATTTCCAGGCTTTTCCAAGCGCCTAGAGTTGCATTCCTTGCATTCCTTAGTTCATGGCACTTTCCTTTATCTGCAACCTAGCAGCATAGCATCATGCTTCTACTGTCCTGTAAACTGCTTCTCTAGTAAAATCTTCCTTCCTCTCCCTTTCATAAGAATACTTGTAATTAGAGTTAGGGCCACCCATATCATCCAGGATAATTTGCCTATTCCAAAGATTCTTAGACTAATCTCATCTGCAAGGTCTCTTTTGTTATATAAAGTAATATTCACAAGTGCTAAAGATTAGTATTTAGATATAAGTAAAGCTGTTACTCTGCCTAACTACAGTGTGGTGGCTAATTTCATATGTAATCTCGACTAGGCTATGGAGTGCCCAGACATTTGAGCAAACATTGTTTTTGGTGTGTCTGCAAGATGTTTCTTAAGGAGATTAGCATTTGCATTGGTAGACTGAATAAACAGATTGCACTTGTAACCTGAGTGTATTTCATTCAATCAGTTCAGAGACTAAACAGAACAAAAGGGTTGTCTACAGAAAAGAAGCCATACTCAGTAACATAATTTAAGGGGTTTATTGTGAGCCAGATTTGAAGACCATGACTGGGAGCCACAATCAAGAAGCCTTGAGCACATGGACTCAAGGTGGTGGGGTTACAGTTTGGCTTTATATATTTTATATATTTTTGGTTTTTATACATTACAGGTGAGGTCAGAAACAATATGTGGAAAACACACATTGGTTTGGCCCCAAAAGGTAGGACATCTGGAAGTGGGATCGCTTATAGGTTATAGGTAGGTTTAAAGATTCTTTAGCTGACAATTGAGTGCGAGAGTTAGCCTCTGTCTAAATTAGCCCCAGAGTGAGTGAAAAGAAATGCTTAGGATTAGAGTCAAAGTACCAGACAAACTCAGTGGTTTGTTATATAAGTTGAGGACCTGCAGTTAGGTCTTGCATAGCCTTAGGCCTATTGGTGAGTCACAAAGCACATCCCTAAGAAGGGGAGAGGACATGATGAGGCCTGTCTGCCCTCTTTTCTCAAGGCTAGCAATTCAGTTTAGGGATCCTTTTGGCCAAGAGGGCATCCATCAATCAGTCACTGAGGGGGGAGCCCTAACATTTTATTTTAGTTTACAGGGTTGACCTTCCTGAAAGGGATAATTTCCTCCTGCCTGACTGCCTGGAGCAGGAATTTCAGTTTCTTTTATGCCTTGGGTGGAGATTGTTTGTTTGGTGTTTGTGTTCCTATCTTTGGACCCTAACTGACACATTGGCTCTTCCTGAGTCTCAAGACTGATGCCCTGCTGTTGGCATATCATCCTTCAGGCTCAGGTGGGAACTACACCATCAGCTGTGCTGACCTTACCAGCAGATTTTAGGACATGTCAACCAGCTTAACCACATGAGCCAATTCTTTAACATAAATGTGTGTGTGTGTGTGTGTGTGTGTGTGTGTTTATATCCTATTGTTTCCACTTGTCTGAAGAACTCTGTTAAAAAACACACAGGTGGATTTTCAATATATTATCCGAGTTCTCCTCCTCTCTTAATAAATGTGGAACTGGTTTGAAGATCTAGACCAAAAAACAGTCCAAATTTAGAATATTACAGAAACATAAGGAACAAATGAAACAAAAAAATAATAAACTACATACCAACAGCTAAAATATAAACTCTAGTCAAGCACATAAAAGGAGATCCTAAAGGCTTCAGGATAAAAGTTATAAATTGTAGTTTTTCAGCATGTATAATGACAAAAATTATGATGTTAAGATTAGTTGAATAATTTAAATGGCCAAACATACATAAAGTTTTCTTATATCCACCTGGCTGAAACCTCAAGACAATAGATTTGGAAAGAAAAAGAATACATCCTTTTCTTTAGGATATATTCCTAAGTGGATACGTTTCTTTAAGTTTCTTATATTTATTTTATTTATTTATTCTCAGTTTTTTATGTGAATAAGGGTCTAAATGTATTTCTGACCAACTATACTGACCTGATGAAATCAATTTAAAATTGGCCAGTCCATAGAATAATTATGACTGCCTTTAGTCTTGTACTGCTATTTCTGTTACCAAATGAGGGGCCATCCACCCATCACTGTCAGCCAACATGCAGAGACAGGAATAGGTCCACCAAACTTTGTCAGAATGATGGAAATTCTGGAGAAAAGTGAGAGCAGCCTCTCTCTCTAAGACTCTTCTGTTCTCTTACTTTTAAAATCACTATTTTATACATCTAAGTTCAAAGCAAAGACTATATTAACCCTTATTTTAAATAATAATCAGTATAAAATGGTGATCTATTACAACATCTCCAGTTCAAAAGTGAATCTCCTAAATCAATCCACCTAAACTGCTCAAGGTAGGCATCTTTAGGGTGGGGGCTAAATTTATAGAAGAGTAAGAATCATAGACAGGCTGGTAAAGGTCACTTAGGACCCAAACTGACAAGACCAGCTGTGTCATGTTGACCCTTCCCTGACTCAGTCCATCTTAT
>CAUYQV010026274.1:0-35041 GCA_963574575.1 Galagoides demidoff | reverse complement strand
CTTTTGAGCCATAGGCACCACCCTTTATCTGAGATTCTTTCTTCTCACTGTTCAACTCTATTACTATGCAACTCTACTGTATTTTGAAGCACCTCAAATACCTTTTTTACTTCCTTAAACCCTCCTATATCTTTCCTCATTGTGTTCATATCTTTTGTGAATTTGTCTTTAAATTCATTAATTTCTTGAGAAAACTTCTGAACAATTTATTCATCTTCTGTTTCCATCTTTCCCTCCATTCCAATTATTTATTTGCCATCCATATTTTAAATTCTATATCTCACATTTTAGCAATTTCTCTGTGGATGAGATTCTCTATTGTAGTTGCTTTGACACCTTCAGAAGGTGTTAATCTGCTCTGATTTTTCATGTTGCCAGAGTTCTTCAGCCGATTCCTCCTCACGAGTATTCTTAGCTTCTTCCTCTTTTTCTCTTTTTCAATATGTAAATTGTACTTTTTTAGTCAAATTGATAGGTTGTCCCTGATGATTCCACTCCTCACTATTGCAGTACCACCAGTAAGTTCCACTAACAAAGGCAGAGAAGTGGTGAATCTGCAGCCCCAGACTGTGACTCCAGGGAGACAATAATCAGTAGGCAGTACTGGCTCAGAATTCCAATCAAAGTAGCTCTGCCAGCTCTGGCTCCACCCACCAAATTAAGCTCACCCGGCTGCCCATCTGACAGTGCTGGCACAAAGTTCAGGAGAGATGCCTATGTGCTGGACACTACCCACCCAATCAAATGCCGAAGGACTCATCTCTGTGGACAGTGTAGGCACAGAGCTCAGACAAAGTTACTCAGACACTGGGTGCTGCCTGTCCCGTCAAGCTTAATGGGCTGCCACCCAGTAGGGGGCACAGGTCTAAAGTTCAGATAAGAGTTGCTCAGGCACCAGGCACAGCCCACCCAATTGAGCTCAAAGAGCCTCCATCCAGTGAAGAGGGCTAATCCAAAGTTCAGTCCGAAGTCACTTAAACCTCGGCCTCACCTACCTAATTGGGTCCAATCTGGTGGAGGTCAGAGGCCCAAAGTTCAGTCCAAAGTCACTTAAACCTTGATCTTATCCATGCAATTGGGCTCAGAAAGCCCCACCTGGTGAAGGCCAGAGTTCCAAAGTTCATACCAAAGTCACTTAAACCTTGGCCTCATCCACATTATTGGGCTCAGATAGACCTTCCTTGTGGAGGTCAGAGGTCTAAAGTTCAGTCCAAAGTGACCCAATTGAGCTAAGTGAGCCTTGTGTGGTAGAGCTCTGAAGTCCAAAATTCAATCCAAAGTAGAAAGACACCCACCTGCCCATCCAATCAAGCTCAGAGAGCCATACCTGGTGAGGGGGCAGGTCCAAAGTTCAGTCACAAGTCGACGTAATTTAAGCACGGGCCCCGCCCACCCAATGGAGCTCTGAAGTTGTCCTAAAGGACAGAAAACAGAGATGCTTGAGAATTCCTGAAAATCTGGAGATGGGTAGTTCACCCTCTCCCCACCAAAGCTTAGACCGCCATGCAACTGTTCTCATGCTGCAGCTTGGGAACCGGCAGACTTCCCAAGCTTCTCAGTGAGCTGGTCAAATACTCTGGACTCTATAGAGGGCAGCGCTTCTGGCATCTGGGGTGGGGGAATTGCAGGAAATATATTTGGTCTTTTATGCCAGACAAAATGGGGCTTAGGCTCAGTAGTGGGACCTCAATAATGAAGGAAAACTGGGACTTAGCAACTGCTTTCCTGTGAGATAAGGTGAGGAGACTTTTTGAACTCTGTTCACTGGCTGGTCAGTCCCCAACCATGGAGCTCCTGTTTGAAGGGAGGGGTCTCCCTTCCTCTGAGAGCTGGCTCATACCTGTTGTTTATCTTCCACTTTCCAGTTTCTGCCGCTTGATTCGGCCTGGGTGATGTGCACTTCATTCAGTCCTCTCAATGTGGAGCTCATCTTATTGGGCTTCCATCCACTTCCACCCACTTATCTGAAGGGTGTAAATTCTAGATTAAAATCTATTTTCCTGTATTATAAGCAACCCTGAAGACCAGGAAAACAAACCTTAGACCTGGACAACATCTGTCTTTGGAGGGGTAAGTTGAATGGCATCTTCTGTTGTATCTCCTTTGTCATTCCTTGGGGGAGTTGATGCACTCTGGTTATTCATGTTGCCAGAATTCTTCTGCTGGTTCCTCTCCATTATTATTTTTTACAGATTGGCTTGTAAAATTGGTAGGATGTGTTTTTATTGAGGGCCCCAGGAAGTGGAGTTAATCAGCCTTTTACTCATGACCTGGGGATGGTGATTGTGGCTTTTCCCCTACAGGTTTCTAAAGATTTCTTTCTGAGCTGTAGCCAGAGACTCTGAGGACCCACTTGTGTGATACCACTAGGTGGCTCTGTCTTGTAATCAGCCAGCCTCTATCCAATCCTAATGAGTTGTGGTATTAGGCTAAAATCTCAGCTAGGGAGAGTTACCAGCAACTGCAGCACCCAGTTCCCCACCAGCAACAGCTGTTACAGGAGAATCAGTCCCTCCCTCTACAGAAAGAACACAGCTCAACCTTGGAGGATCCCTGGGTGGGCAGCCTAAGTCAAATGTTCTAATCCAATTGTCCCAGGCAGTGCAATCATTGTTTGATAGGGAAAGTTCAAAGGGTCTCCAGCAACCCACTAGTAGAGATGCAAAGACAGTTCCCTTCCAGAAGCCTGAGGGACAAGAATCTGATTCCGTCTGGTGAGCCGTGGGGTCAGGAAGGCACACCCCACCAAAAATTCAGTCCAGAGGCATCAACACCTCTGTCCCGTGCCTCCACACACTGTTGCCAAGCACCCCACTAGCCTAGACCCTGGTTCCCTCCAGTAAGCAATGGGGTCAGGGGCTACACTCACCTGAGTCAGAGGGGAACCAACTTCTCCTCCCTACCAAACACCACCTCCAGCAAACCGTGGGACTGAAGCCCGGTTCCCTCCAGTGTGCAACAGAGAAGTGCACCTCCAAATTCAGATCAGAGGCATTAGGGCCTGCCACTGCGCACCATGAAAGTGCATTTCTCCCATCCACACAATCAGTGCCTTGCTCCCACCACACACTGCCATCAGTGATCTGGAGGGGCTGAAGCACAATTCCTTCCAGTGAGCAATGAGTTCAGGAGACTGCCCTGCCAAAGTCTGACCTGGGGTGTGAACACCTTCCTGTGATGACATCTGTCTCTCTGTCTTCCACCTGTCCCTATCTCCTTGAGACTTCCAACTTTCACTCAAGTTAATGTTTCCATGGTGATGTCCAGTGGCCTATAGTATGCCCAGGCCTCTCATGGAATTGCCAAACACTCTGGGCTCTGCAGGGGTCAAGCCCACAATCTTATAGGAGAAAGGGTAAGGGTAGACTGGTAGTTTAGAGTTACAGAGAAAATATTTGTTCAATTTTATACTGGGCATGATGATGTCCAGGCTCACAAGTGAGACTTCCCTGGAGAAGGAGGCCCAGTGTTTAGTGGCTCTCTCCCATGATAGGCTGCACGCTGGTGGGGTTGCTGGAAAAAATAAGAGGTCCTTTGTTCCATGATCACTTGCTGAGAGCATGCAGCTAGCCTCTGTCTTGGGTGAGGGGACTCTCATCCTCTTGGGCAATGGGTTTTGTACCTGCAGTCTGTTTTCTTGGAGTCACAACTTGTGTCTGCAGAGATGATGTACACTTTTCTACCTTTATTCTTACCTCAGCTCCCCATCTTCAGCTTCACTGAGTCTATTCTGCCCAGTATCTCTCCCTCCGGACAGGAGCATCTGTTGAAAGCTGCTGCCCCTAGTTGGCCATCTTACTTCTCACCCCTCAAATGGAGCTTTTCAATAGAAGATAGGCAAATGGCCCACAAACATATGAAATATGCTCAGCATCACTAATCCTCAGATAAATGCAAATTAAAACCACAATGACAAATCACCATACCTCAGTTAGAATGGTTTTTTATTAAAATATCCAAAAACAATAAAGGCTCACAAGGATACAGAGAGAAAGGAATGCTTATACACTATACACAGGGCTATAAATACTATATCCCTGTGGAAAACAGTATGGAGAATCCTTAGACAACCCAAAGTGGACCTCCCATTGGATACAGAAATCCCACTATTATATATCTAATCAAAGTAAAAGAAGTTATATTAGCAAAAATACACTGGCACTTGTAGTTTATTTCAGCAAAATTCACAATCACAAAGATGTGGAATCAACCCAACTGTCCATTAATACATGAGTGGATTAATAGAAAGTGGAGAACTACTCAGCCATAAAAAGGGTGAACTAAAACCTTCTCTTACAACCTACATGGAACCAAACCAATCTCCTAATGGAAGTATCACAGACATAAAAAACTATGAAATAGTATCTTTTGCACCAACTTAGATGGAACTGAATACCACAACCTTATTTGAAGTATCTCAGGAATGACAAAAGAAATACTACATGTACTCAATTACCTCTGGTAGTTGAACAATGAATATACATGTCACACAGGGTACTATAAGGGACTTTAGAGACTCAGAGTGGGGAAGAGTTTAGGGATCATAAAACTACCCATTAGGCACAATGTATACTATTCAGGTGACAGGTGTACTAAAAGGCCTAACTTCATCACTGTACAGTTCATTCATGAAACAAAACACCACCTGCACCACTATGTCTGTTGAAATTTAAAAAGAAAAGAAACAAAAAAATCAAGGGCAATTTAGTAATTTATTAAGTATTTCTATGTCACCAAAAAATCTACATAAAATTTAAATTGTACAGAATGACCTCTCTCATGGAAAAAAAAAAGAAAGAAAGAAAAGACATATCTGACTCTTCACTGAGCCAGCCATCTATATTTTCCCTACTCACCTCAGCCCACTAGGTACTGTGCCCTCTGTAGATTATTGCCATGTGAATTTTAAGTAAAACAGAACCTATGTTTTATTGTGCCCACATATTTCTGTAACACAGATGACAGGGAATAATGTTATTACTATCATGGAAGGAAACTGAAAGCATGTTCTATGTTCTCTCCAACAAGGATAGCCTAATCTGGGGAAGTAAAGGATAAAGCCTTTAGCTGGGCTTCTGTACTGGCACTTGTACAGACAACTTTCAATGCTTAGCAACATACAGAGTTTTTCCCCTTGAAACTGCCAAGGAAGTCTGTTTGGAAAGTGCTTATTGCTGCTTCATCCCAGTCTAAGCCTCTTCCCAAGAAACAAGTGTTTGTAAATATCCCAAATGATCTGCACCCTGGGAAGGCCAGCCTCCTCCCTCTGTCACCTTGGGGACAGATTGGCTCTTTTTCCCTTGTTGGCATTAGGATGAAGGAAAGCTGGAAAGATAAGAGCAGGAAGTAGAGGGAAATGACTTTGATGTTGCTGTGCCCTGAGACAAGTCTCTTCACCTCTTAGACCTTCCTGATTCTCATCTGAAAAACAACAGGACCTATTCCACCTCATTGGGCTGATGTGAGGAAGAGGCATAAAATACACAACTTGCCTGGCCCCAAATTGGTGACTCAGAATGGCTGGTGCATGGGAGGAAGACAGATGGGACAATGGAAAGATTGCAAATTTTCACTGTCTGGTAACTGCTCTGTGACTAGAGCTACCAGCTACAGTATTCAAGTGGTTTGTGAAATCAGTTCCTCAACAGGGGTAAGAGAGCCCAAGGTAAGTGGAACAGGGATGTCTTTCTGCTGTCTAAAGAGACCGTAAGGTGAATCAACTACTTAGTTGCTAGATCATCCTTAAAAGGTCAAGAACTGAGCTCCCAGGCAGCAGGGGGAACCTGAGAAGAGCTACTGGGCCAAGAAATAGATGATCCAGAAAGTGACATGAGGAAGTCAAGGAACCGTGGGGAAGTCTATGTCAGGTGTTCATGAACTGCTCTTCAGACTTTAAAGGAGCAAGCCAGTTTATCTGGTATTCAGGGGCCAGTGTCCCTGTAAATAACCTAATGATGAGAAAGACCCAACCTTGGCCCTCACCCAGTGGGGAGCTAAGGAAATAAAGACTACAAGCTCCCTGAGGGCAGGAACTGGGTCTGTTTGGTTTACAGTAGACTTCTAAATGCTGAGCCAAATGCCTGGCACATGATAGGATCCAAGAGATGTTTATTGAATAAAATATGCAAAGAATTATAATGTGAAGCTGGTACAATACATTGTATTTTGGAGGTTCAGAGATAGAAGAATCACAAGTGGGTCAGGAAAGGAAATCAGGAAATGTTTGATGAAATATTACAAGAGTTTAAGCCAAACTAAGGCAAGGGAAGATATTTCAGGAAACTGTAAGCATAGGTGACACACAAATGTGTTCAGAGAACACACATCTTCCAACACATGCTCCAGGGTGTAAGCACACCAGGCTTGCTGTGAGGAACAGCACCAGAGTTAGAAGAGCAGGGCAGGACATTTCTGGGGATACCTGGAGAGGAGGCTGAGGCCTTCATACTTAATTTTGGAGGCAGTTTTAGAATAAGAAGGTAGAAGATTTTTTTTAATATGTTCATTCTTTGGTTTAATTTTATTTATTTATTTCAAAAGGAGGTGCAGATGTTTTTGTTACGTGGATATCTTGTAGAATGCTTAAGTTAGAGCTTTTAGTGTGCCCATCACCATAACGTTTTACCTGAAAGGTAAGTTTCTACCCTTGATTTCGCTTTCATCCTCCCACTCCCTTGGTTTATAATATCCTTTACATCTCTTTGTGCCCATGTGTGCCCCATGTTTAGTTTCCAATTATTTGTGAGTATGTGTGGTATTCTTTTTTACATTCCTGATATATTTCACATAGGATAATGGCCTCTAATTTCATCCATATTGCTGCAAAAGACATGGGAGTTTTATTTCTACTTGATGATAGGTTTCAGCCTTCTCATTCCAACCTTGGTCATTGTTTTTTCCCAGCACTAAGTACAGAGCCAGGAACCTGGTGGGCATCAAAATTTTTTGAATATATAAATTATGTGAATCTCCTAAGCAGGTGATGGGATAAGGGGCCAGAGACATTTTTAATAACTGTAACATCATACTTTTCAGTTGGTTTATACAATGAAGCTTTTAAGTTACTATTTTCAGGGGATGCTCAAAGCAATTTGGTGTGGTGGGTATCCTTTATACTTACATCATCTTTCACAGGCAAGTAAGAAAGTACTAGAGGGATTAAATATATGCCACTAAGGTGGCAGCCCAAATGAGAGGTGAAATTATGACTGTCCACCTACAGGGGACTGTCCTCTTGGGCCAATGTACTTCCATGACTCTGTGTTCCTGGACTGACTCACAAGCTCACTGTGATGATAAGTGACAGGACTGAGCATCAGGGCAGGGTCTCAGTGGGGATACCTCGGGAGAGACCAAAGCCACCCTCCCCAGTAACTCCATTCAGGTGCCGCTGGGACAAACACACCTGGCTAATCTTGTCCAATGTGTGAAGGCAGACAAAACAATGGTTGGACATGTTACAGAGGACTTGAGTGGAACAAATGCCTTTCCGTATCTGCAGGAACCACTCCAGAGAGATGGTTGGGTCTGTCAGCTGCTGAGTGACACACAGAAAACAGTCCCTGAGATGGTAATCAGTGGCTCTGCCCATAAGCCAGTATGGAAGGACCATGAGCAGGGTAGGCTTTCTCCCGGCTGGCATGTGGGGGTTCTGAGTGCATAGCTGCACTACCCAGAGTCTGCCTGGATTGATCTGTGCCTACCTGGACATGAAGAGCAGCTGATGAGGAGCAGCTAATGCATTAGGGTTAGGGTTGCAGAATTTTTTTAAATGAAGATGAACACTAAAAAGACAGTATTATCAAGTAAGATCTTGTAGAAAAAAAAAGAGGAAGCAATGAGGTACTGGAAGCTCTTTTGAAAAAAACTCTCAGCTCCATCCATATAAACATGTAGGAGGCAAAGTCTCCATCTTTCTTTGTGGCTGTGTAGTTTTGAGATATGACTGTCTTGGTTACCAAAAATAGCACACAAATACTCAAAGAAGAGTTGGTATTTCTGGGATTAAGAACTTAAGTTTGTTTCTATGTTTCATTTCCATCTCTAAAGCATGCTTTGAAGCATGTTTTTGCATGTCACGGTAGTCATGCTCCAACTATTCATTTCAAGGATAGTCACGTGCATTCCCACTCCAGGTAGTACGCCTGAGATCTCAGTCACAGCTAATCTGTGAAGCTTCTGTTTCATTTGTGTATGTTTTTCCTGTTGCTTCGTGTGCCTGTCTTTTGCTTCTCTTTTCTTTTTACAGTTTATATGTTCCATTAATGCAGTCTTTTCATAGAGTAGGAAAAAAAACACAAATACAATTTTCCCCATTCCTGTATAGACTAGTAGTCTATGCACCCTGCCCCCCACCTTTAGTTGTCTCCTATACTAAATAATGTGCTTGATAATGAAACTGCATGGTTTTTGTTTGTTTTATCAGCTTTTGATTTTATCTATTTGCCTGTGAAGATACATAAACATTTTGGGTGGGTTTTAATTATTTTACTGCTAGTCATCAGCTGCATAATTCTACTTGAGTCCAGTAATGCTATTCAGATCATGAATGAGAATCATTGGGAAGCTTGTTCCAAGGAAGCTTCATATTTCCTATCCTGCAAGAGTTTGACATTTTAGATCTAGAATTGGGCTCTCAAATCTCCAAGGAGCTATTAGATGATTCTGATGCAGGCCTGCCTTCCACAGAACACAAGGTTACACATTTTGCTTATCCTGTCATTTACTTAGCTGTGAAATAAAGACAGCAGTATCATTCTTTTGCACTTAAATTGTAAGACAGACCCTGCTATTTTTACACATATTCATTATATAATAAAGGCAAAAAAGAATTTAAAAACTTTAAAATAAAATTAAAAAAAAATTTTTATGTACATAATATATTATCATTTCATTGTGCAACTATATTAGGAAATTAAAAAATAAAGTTTATATAAAATGATATTTCTTTTTTTTCTTTTTTTTAAGAGACAGAGTCTCACTTTATTACTTTATTGCCCTTGGTAGAGTGCTGTGGCATCACAGCTCACAGCAACCTCCAACTCCTGGGCTTAGGTGATTTTCTTGCCTTAGCCTCCTGAGTAGCTGGGACTACAGGGTCCTGCCACAACACCCGGGTATTTTTTTGTTGTTGTTGCAATTTGGCTGGGGCTGGGTTTGAACCCACCACCCTCGGTATATGGGGCCAGCACCCTACTTACTGAGCCACAGGCACCACCCTAAAATTGATATTTCTAAAAAGTTTCTTTCCTTACTCATTTTTGCTAGAAAGACTATTCTCTATTTTCTCTCACTTTTAGCTATAAGAAAATCATTGCTGATTGTAGATCTCTGTTATACTGGAATAACTTCTAGTTTAGAAGCATAACTACTAAATTGTAACTCTACCCATGACTGATTACAGAGGACCAAGACATTGATGGCTTTACCCTTTGTAGTGAAGGTCATCAGGTGATCCACTTTTCCACTGATGAAGATATGTCTGTGTCTGTCACACAGCCCAGCAGTCACCTTTGCAACAAGGCAAAACTTTGGTTTGGAGCTTGATTGCTTCACAGGGAATACATTTTGCAAATCAAAATAGAAATCTAGTTAAAAATAGGCTTCATCTGGTCAGAACTTTTGTTTTAGGATAACTTCCCAGGAATTTTATCAAGTGCAATAAAAGAAACAAAATCTAAATCATAGCTCTTGGGTTATGTCACTTAAGTTTTATTTATCTGTAAGTTGACAGGATAATAAACCTCTCAGATTCAGGCCACGTTGTGATTCTGTGACATTTTTTCCGTACACAAGAGAGAAAGGATAAACTCTAACCATGAATGCATACTTGAATTTAAAAGTGGACTTTATAAAAACTATCATTAGTGGGGGAGTAATGTGTAGGTTGAAATGACTATTAAGGATGATTTTCTTACAAGTAGACAATTTCATCAGTCTTCACTCTTAGAAGGTATGCTCTACTGGCTACTTTTCAATGCTTTGGTTTTATCAGTTCATCTTTGTTAATGTAGATAGGTCAGCCTTCATGCCAGAGTGGAAATCAAAAGACAAAGCAAATCTTAAAACCCTGCAGAACTGGGGTTTGGTGTTCCGTAATAGCTGAACGCTGAAAGTCTGCATCTCAACCCATGTCTTTGGCTTTTTCCATCTTATTTTACTTATCCTTTTATTTTGCCCTTAGGGTAGCAACACAGTCTAGAAATTGAATTCTGAAACAGCTAAAAGGAAGCTTGTTAACAAATATTTTTTTTCTCACTTACCTATATTAGTAACAAATTACTTTGAGAAAAGTGATCCATGCTATCTTTGGTTGAAACTTACCCCACATTAAATCAGTATGCAGTTAGGCAGTGACTGGACTTATTATGTGTATAACTCAGAAATATTTATTGAAAAACTCTAAGGGATGAGGAAAATTGTTACAGAACCAAATATATTTCTTGTTCATAATTTTAAATTTATATACGTACACAAACATATCATGATGTATAAAAGTATAAACACTCCATTTATTAGTATCTGAAACTAAAGCAGTCATGGAAATAAATGTATTTTGGGACTGTGACTTCATATACTATGTAACTTTCTTGAAATGAGATAGAACGAATAATGTGAGCTAAACTGGTATATGTGAACCTTTATGTCACACTTATATGTTTAGTGTTTGTTATTTTTATTTATATCATTATTTTTTCCTTTTTTTCTTTTTATGACAACAAATACCTACTTCAGGTGCACAAAACATTTGCTTCAGCCTGTTATTGAATTTTCTCCTAAAGTAAAAATGTTGGTTCGATGTTGTTGGCTTTTTAAGTCAAATGAATTATATCCCAACAAGCATTATATCCCTCACAGTAGCTAAGGGTGGTGTTAACTCAAGAACTCAATTATCAGGAATGACTAGATGAAAAATTCTGTTTATGTGGTGTCTGATTAAGCGATAAGATAAGAAAATTATTTTTCAAAATGGTTTTGTATGCAGCCCTTTGAATCTTACTGCAATTTAGGGGTTAGCAAAGAAGGTGGGTTATTTTTTCTTTTGCTATAAATGTGACATTATTAAAATATACACAGATTTATTTCAGAGTTACTCCTAGTTGTTGGCTTTACAGTCCAGTTATGAGTAACCTTTGGATCCTGCAAAAGAGGGTTTGAATGTGATGGCTCTTTTGTCTCTTATTGTAGGAAGTTCTTGAATTCACATTTCTGCTTCCAAAATTGACATGAATACATTCTTTTAAATGAGATCCATATCCATTATCTTTATTTTTATGATTTTAAATATGAATGACAAGTCTTAACAGTAACATTCTTATTTTACACACGAGTTTAATTTAGTAAATTATGTATTTACTGACTTCATACTTCTGTACAGTTGTAGTCTGTTCAGATGTTAAGTAGGTTTCTAAAACTCTAGAAGTTTATGCATTCAACAAATATGTTTTGAGTCCCTATTATGTGCCAGACTCTGTTTTAGGTCCTGGTATTTCTGGTGTTCCCTGGTGGTGGACAAACCAGAAAGATATCTCTGCTATTATGGAGCTTATATTCTTATAGCATGTAACTGATAAACCAAATTGTATTGTCCCACGTTGAGTGCTGTGAAATTGTATGAAGGTTAGTGTCAATGCATAATCATTGTGTATTTAGACTCTGATCTGTTAAATTCTGAAGAAAATGTGCTGAGGTTTTGTCTCTTTGATTTTATGTTTATTTCCACAAAATGCACTCCGTCCACAGGTGTGGTCACTGGACTTGCCAGTGAATGGTGACTATCTTATCTGTATTCACACTAATTTGGCCTATGCTAAATTCCTTTGTCAGGGAGCTAAGAAGAATACCATATGCCTTTTTAAAAACTAGGTGCTTTCATGTTAATTGTTGCTATATGCAGAAATGTCATCTGACTCCCCTTGTTAATATCATATTCTTTTTTAAAGATTCATTTAGGTTGGGTGTGGTACCTCACACCTGTAATCTTAGCATTCTGGGAGGCTAAGGCTGTTGTATCACTTGAGCTCAGAAGTTTGAGACCGGTCTGAGGAAGAGTAAGACTTTATCTCTATTAAAAAAAAAAAGAAAAATAGAAAATGAGCCAGGCATTGTAGCAGGCGCCTGTAGTTCCAGCTACTCAGGAGGCTGACCCAAGAGAATTGGCTTGGGTTTGAGTTTGCTGTGTGAGCTGTGATGCCACAGCACTCTACCCAGGGCAATGGAATGAGACTCTGTCTCAAAAAAAAAAAAAAAAGCACAATTAACTTTTAGATTGCACTTATTTTTTGATTAACTTAGAAATAACAGCTTCATGTGCCAGTAAATCAGTGGTTCTCAACCTTCCTAATGCCATGATGTATTCTCATTGTTACAAAGGGGTCTCAACCCACAGGTTGAGAACCGCTACAATGAATGTTCTATCTGCATCCTAATTTCAATCCTGTTTGGATTGGCTTGCAGAGGATGAGTCATGTTCTACTCCTATTTGTATGAGTCACATGTTGTATGTATTCACTGAGTTTTGAATTGAATTGGATGAATAGCTTCTTGAGTATTTAGAATATTTTTAACATAGTCAAGCACAGGTGGTTTGAATTGTTTGAAATCTAATGCAAATATGGGCTTTAATTTTCCTCTGTTCCATTTTTCTTTGAGGTTTAATGGAAAGCTGTTTGCATTTATGTAACATGAGAGCTAAATCTGAACTATCAGATTATAGCCCTCTAATAAATATTATTTCATACTCCTATCTCACACTATATTTCTCAATCTCTATTTAGGAGAAGTACTCTGAAATAACTTGATAATGCTCCCATTTTACATAAAGAGGAAACCAGGGCATAAAATAATCAAATAACTAAGGCCCGTGATGACTGAAATTGCATAGTTCAGATCTCTAGCTCACACTTGTGCGGTTTATGGGGCTCTTCCTTTGCTGACAGCCACTACTCAGACTACTGGGAAAAGGCTCAAAGCTGTTTCTGCCCTGAAAAAGAAAAATCTACTTGACTAACGAAGAATATTTCTCATGCAGGACATTGAGAGTATCTGAAATTTTTTCTTACCAAGTTATGATGGATTAAGAGACCAGGAAAATCTTTGAGTAGAAGAAATATGTTCTGTGAATTCACTTGAGCTAGACCTTGAGGAAAGCAAGATGGAACTCTCCCCAATCCTTGTCAAGGCTACAGTGCTTGCATTTCTCTGCCTCAAAGATGTATTTATTCAGAATTAGATGTTTGTGATAACATCGTGCATTTGCATTGTTTATGCACAGATTTTCACTACAGAAAAGTTTTAGATATGGCGTTTTTGCCTTGCTGGATGAGAGGAAGGATTTGGGCAATGAGGACAGCAGTAGGAGCAACCTCAGCAGACTTATTAGTAATCACACCAGTCCATGAGTAGCGTCCATGGAGTTCCCAGTGTGGTAGTAAATGTTCATGGAAATCCCAAAGCTGCCCTTTAAAAAGATATCATGGATTAATGATGTCACCAACTTTAAGTTGAAGGTGAAAAACTGAAATCCACAACAGTTATTGGGTTTTCTGATTTTAAAAGAAAGATTGTATGCTTTTCATTGGGAAAATAGCAAATAAGAAAAATACGAACCTGATACTTTCACTTATTAGTGACCTTTTCCTTATCAAGCTCTCGATTAGTGACACTTGAATAAGAAATAATTTTTGCATTCATTTTCTTGTCTAAAAAAAAGATACTTTTAAACTCTGCTACCTCGCTAGCATAAAAATACATTTATTGGATGGAAGGATACATTCAATAACCTTTATGCCAAGTTTTGTTTACTTGCTTTATCAATGTTTAGTGTATCTACACATGTAATTGTCAGTTTCCTGTTAAGATTTTTCACATGAATTATCATCAGAGTCTATAAGCCAGTACAGAATTCTGGGTACATTTTGCTTAGAAAGAAAGATATATACTCTGCTATTTGCCTTTCCACCTTAAGTTTTCAACACTGACAGTGAGTCCTAGCCCGTGAAATGCTTTTCTTGGAATTCCTTCCAGCTACTGAGTTTCCAGCAAAAGTTCTGTCAAATACTGTCAAGGCTACAGGACCCGGTTAAAAATGGCCTCCTCCTATCAGGATGTATGGATAACACTGAAGCGAGGCTCCTGGTGTTCACTTTCCCTTTGAAACGGTGGTCATGCTGTGAAGTGAACTTTTACTGCTATTCAAGGTTGTTTTTCTCTGTTCTCAGGGACACAACAGCCTTATTATGTTGATTTGATTTGACTGGTCGGTCCTTGGCGCTGGGGCAGAATGTCAGGTGATGCAGTTGTCTTAACTCAAGGGTCCGTAGAGCAAGCCAAATAACTGGATGTCACTGCTCTGTTTTTCTGGATGTTTTTGCCTTCCGTGACACTCTGGGTTCTTGTTTTCTTTAAGGATAATCAAACCCTATTTTCCTTTCTGAAAGCTCTATTTTCATTCACTGTTTTATTGCAGATTAAAGGCTGGTGCATTAGAAGGTTATCAGCTAATCAATAAACTTCAGCCATCCCATCTTGTGATAAAGCTGTCCCATTGATCAAAGTGAAAATTTAGGCCCTTGGCTTTTAAAGGGCAATTTCTGAAGGTTCAGATAACGGGCTTGTGGAACATACGGGACCTATGCTCTTATGCGTAGGTCTCTGTGTCAGGTGGGCGTGAGCATTATTAGTGGGATGTACACACAAGCACACCTGCATTTAGAAATTTTATGTAAAATAGTACATTTTTACTTTTCTTATTTTTTATCAGATTCTGATCATCAGTAAATTGCTCTCTCCTTGTATATGTCCTGTTTTTGTTGGTTGGTGTTAAAATGCCTCCTAAGTCCCTATGTAAAATTGTGGTGATTAAAAACATAGGAACATAGAAGTGAATGATGTGATTACAGAATTAGAAAAGATGGCATCTTGTTTTCATAGTAATTATAGAGTCTTACGATTGGTGTCTTTATTTTGGTAAAATGCAGCTTGTCCTTTGGGTTAAATTCCTATCATGGCTTTTTTTTCATTATGAAATCTAAAGTAAACCAATGAACAGTCTCAGTCCTAGGCATTGTGCAGCACTGTGCTAGGTCCTGTGGCCTGAATAACAAGTACCATCCTGGCAAGAACACTGATCTTTTGTATTTGCTTTGGATTTTAGAGTGCTTAGACCGTGTTCACGTCCCACATCCCATTTGCTTCTCACAATGACCCTGAGGTGGAACTCGAGTGGACAGGGCTCATGTAGGTTTAGTATGCTTCCCCAAATCCCGTAGGTATTGAGCGGGCTTACTCCCGGGCTTATTCTGTAGCATTCTGTCTTGCACACATTCCAGTAAAATGTCCTAGCTTGTCATTCATGAAAGTGCCGTGAATATACAAGAGAATAAAATATATATGATAAGTATTTTTGCCACATGTATGCCTACATATGTAAAATGTATGTTTGTGTAACGCAATAAAAGAAAATGGAAGACCTAACACACGTTTCTTATTCATAGGATTCTTTGATTTTATAACATAATGCATATATGGAAAGCAGGGGTGGAGTAGTTCCCCTCAGATCCCTGTTAACTCTATGAAAATCTTCGCCTCCATGCTTTGACTGGCAGAAGTGTGGTTACCTCCTATGTATACACAGTCTTCAGCTTCAGGAATCCTGAACGTTTGCTTAACAAAATAATGATGCTCCCAAAAGACAATTTTTATATTTCGGTTTGGACACTGTTTATCTTTGGGCAACACATAATTAGGCCAGAAACATTTGCTAATATTTGCTGAAATTAATTGAACATTGCATTTGAAATTTTTTCTGAAACTAGTTTTTAATTTTCATTCATGATACTGATAGTATTGATAATTATAAATGCTAAGGTTACATAATAACCTGTACTGAGTATAGCATACTGTATAACAGCAGGATATTGGACCTATGCTACTTGAGGTCAAATCTCTATTTACCAGGTTGCACAAACAACTTAAGATCACTGTGCCTCAGTTTACTCTTGCACGAAAAGGGGATAATAATATTACCTATAAGGTTTTAGTCTATAGATACAAAAATATATAGACATAATACAATATGAATGACAGTTTGTATATTTCACATAAGAGCATTCTTTTCTGATCAGTTTTTGTTTTATTTTTTCATGCTTAGATATTGTGTCTACACCTCCCAACTTATAAGATGTATGCACACATACTATAAAATAGTTGTAAGAACAACTTGAACTTTTACAGACCTATCTCACTAAATAGTTCAATGCATAAGTATAGTGATATTGCCAAAAGGAACTCTGAACTGTTGTTTGCTCACTTCTACTGACTCTCTGACCATAGGAATTTCCAAACCGAGAGCTGAGCTAGATATATTCTGATAGTTTTAATCCGGCCCAGTTATAAGATCAGTTAACATCTTATGTTTAAGATTATGGGTTATGAATACTGGTTGATCAAGGACACTCTAATTTGTGGGTCTAGCAAAATTGCATCTTCAATGTTTTAGTTGATTTTGAAGTTGATGTATTCATTGAAAAGGAAAAAAGTGTTGATTTTTCAATTAAGATGCAACCTTTACAATACAAAGCAATAATAATTATAGTGTTCACTCAGCCTGAAGAAAAAATTTCACTACTTAAATAGCAATAATCAAGATGAGAACTACATTAGAAGGGTGCTAATTTTATGATCATCTGTATTTAAATAATAAAAATGAATCCACGGGACCCTTGCTGTAACACTACTTGCAATGAAGTGGCATTTGGCTGTAGATATGGCCCTCTTGAAGCCCATTTAAAAGTAATTGGCTGCTTAAATTGTGAATGACCACAGATCATCCTTATAAAAGAGCTACTTCTCCAGTGAATTAATTATTAGGTAGTGGCTGGGCTTCTACAAAACCAAATGTGTTTGTCACAAAGTATTTCACAAGTGTTAGCGTTATTATTATATGTAACAGATTCTTATATTTTCAGCTTCCAAGGAAAATCAACACCACAACAAAACAAATTAAAATTGAAGAGTTTCAATAATTGTGTTCTGCGTGTTAAATTTAAGAAAAATAGATTGTAGATGTTTCTTCTCCCAAATGGGGGAAGAAGCCTTACAAGTGGATTAGGCCCTGAAGTGAAGATCTTGAAGCAGCTATTAGCTCACAAGGCGTCTAATCTAGATTTACGATTTGCTGTTTTTGTGATTTTTTTTTTTTTTTTTTTTTTTGAGAAAGAGTCTCAAGCTGCCACCCTGGATAGATGTCCTGGCATCATAGCTCACAGCAACCTCCAACTCTTGGGCTGAAGCCATCCTCTTGCCTCAGTTTTTCTATTTTTAGTAGAGATGGGATCTCACTTTTCCTCAGTACCATTTTTGTGATTTTAAGCTAATTACTTTTTGGAGCTGTGTAAATAAGAGAGAAAGTCAATGGGTTGATGTCATGATTAAGTGAAATATTTTATGTCAAGAATTGGTAACATAACATTGAATAGCTCACTAGCTCTATGGAAGTAAGACAATATCAATATGTATTAATATACATACTGTTTTAAAGCCAGAGGCTTTTATATGCTATAGTAACAGTAAAGAAGATTTGGAATAGTAATGTCAATAATACAGTTAAAAATAATTTACGATGATTGCATTGATTGATTTAGCAATGAGTTTGGTTTGTGATGTTGTTCCTGCTACTGTGTGCTGGTGGCTTGTCTTTCCAGAAAAGATGTAGTTATTCCTTATAGATTGTTTTTCAAAAAAGTGACTATTAGCCTCCTTTCATGGTGCTCTAAAGGAGGAAATATTACAGATGTAACAGCATATACATTATAAATTTGTGGGCAGTTCTGGTCTTTCTCTAGTTTGTGTAGTGGGTTGTTTATGTAGAGTGCTCTAAATAATGTATTCATGGTTCTCCGTTGAACAAAATAGTTATACAGAATGAACCCTTTTTAAGGCAGGGCTTTAATTTGAGGACCATTTCATTTTAGAAATTATATAAATTATTCGCATAATTATCATGCCAAGATCTTTCTTGGTACCTATAATTTTAATATCTCTGTGTTTACTACAGGTCAGTTGGCTTTTCAAGGTTTCTGCAATTTGCCCAGTGATGAAAAGAGAAGGCCTATTAGGTTGGATAATTACTTTGAAGTAGTAAGAAGCATTTTCTGTTCTTCAGAGAGAATGGAGCAGTGTTTAAATACAGAGAGGTGCGTTAGGTAGCAGTGGGGGCAATGTTTGGTAGGTCAAAGTAAGTCAAATTTTACAGGTTAATAAAAATCAATTGGACGTATTTGAGGTTTATCTGAAGAAGAAATAGGCCAGCTTAGAAATTTTTTTTTTTTTTTTTTTTTGCAGTTTTTGGCCAGGGCTGGGTTTGAACCCGCCACCTCTGGCATATGGGGCTGGCACCCTACTCCTTTGAGCCACAGGCACCACCCCAGCTTAGAAATTTTTAAGAGTGAAATTAGATGTCATGTTATTGGGAAGGAGAAAATAGAAAAAGACTACAATATACTGTTTTTCTAAAATGGATTTTAGCATGTAGGCACACTTGTACTTAACCACCTATGAAATAAGTGTGAAGTCTCTGACAATTAAGTTTGTGAACTCATCCTAGACAAAGTGCTATTTACCTCATTGCTGAATGTCACTATGGTCCCCTGTGAAGTCTTCCCCTGGGGAAGCTATGTTCTGACACCAGCGCCTAGTCCACCCTTCAGAGCAATTTTGGAACTCTTTTTCTCCAGAATGGCCATCAGAGCTGTTGTTGATCTAAAATTAAATTTGAGAATTCATCCTAGAAAAAGTGCTACATACTTCATTGCTGAGTGAACACCACTATGGTCACCAGATGACCAAGGTGACACAATAATATTCAGCAATGAGGTATATAGCACTTACTCTACGATAAGTTCGTGAACTTAATTGTTCCACCTTGCACTTGTTAAATCATGCACATCTATCAGAAATTCAATAATTATTTCAGTGGAATCTTATATAGTCATTTGAAGAAATGTGCCCTGGCTAAGAATTTACCCATGGACCATACGGGAAGTGGAGAATCAGGCTTTATCTGACTTAATTTTTTCCCTATGCACACCCTGAATTTACAAAGCTCCTACTTACTTCAAAGGGGTGAGGAGGAGAACGCAAACCAGGCCTGTCATGCTTGTGATCAGACGATTGTTTTGCAGGTGGTATCCATGTGTTTCTCCCCAACTCAGATTTTCTATTTGCACACTTGGAAGGAGAGCAGAGTGCTCTTTCATCTTCATATTTTCTAGCTTCTTGGAACTATTATTTACCAAGGAGGGCTGTATAAATCTTTGTGTGTTTAAGTGCTAATGTAAGCTGCTGAATATATCAGCTGGCTACAGTATTTGATGCACCTTACACCTGGAGTTACAGCAGACACATTGGCAGGACTTAGTGTTCTAAAGAATTAGATTATAATTCAGAGAATCAAACAAAAGAGAAGTGTAAAAAAGAAATGCATTCTACACGCGAGCTTTCTGCATTCCATTGTGCTACCAAACAACTCCTCATTGTCTGTTACCCTCTTTGATCACCTTTATATAAAAATGATCATCCCTAGAAATAATCTGTTCTCTATAGCAAATATTATAATATCTGTTTATTCAAATGGACATGGTACTAACATCTAAAAGTCTCAAATGGTTACATTTGAATAAGTGCCTTCGTTTGACATACCAGTGTATACCTTATAATTTTAATGGTTTAAAAAAAGGCAGTTAACTATTAGAATACTTGAGTGTTTGGATAAACCATGTCCTTTAAGATCAAGACCAGCCTTACTGAAGAATGGCCACATTTTAAATTTCTTTTAACATTTGGCAGTTTTCCTTCTAGTCTATTTAAAATGTTAAAAAAAAACCCAGGCGTTAGTAACTGATACTTATTTAAGGGAAATCTATGTGACAATAAAATCAAATGCAGAACTTACTTCCCATTTGGTGACCCGTATATTGTGGATAACAAAAAGACTTGCCTTGTGCAAGGATTAGTATGATTTGATCATTTAGATGTTACTACAAAATGCTCTGCCCAAGATAGAAATAAAAAGATTTGTAATGTTCAAATATTATGGCCTCCATGCTGCGATTTTCTGTTTCCAATAACACCTGTACACCATTGCTACCTAGTTATACTCTACATTTTATGCTTAATGTGGTAATCTAATTTTCCCTTATCTGCAGTTAGCAAGTCAAAGTAAAGAATATACATTGGAAAGTTGCCATGACACTATTGCTATGGAATACAATTTAGTAACAAGTGAGGTATCTTAGTTTCTATCAGACAGAGCTGGGTTCTTGAAGGAGCAGAATGATCTTATTATGCAGAGTTTTTTTCCCCCGTAATGTGGGGATGCACTAGTATAATGGTGTCATGGGGAGACGCCAACGCCCATAAAAAAGAAACAGAAATCCTTTGAACTAGCAGCTGAGACATTACATCAACTACTCAATGAAGTGTAATAAAAATTTAAGGATAGTTGTCTACCTAATATGGGATGCCCAAAAAATGTATACACATTTTAAGAGAGATTGTCTATCTATAAACTTTTTGTTAGCCCTAGTTAGAAGTGTCTGGATGCTGATAGTACCCGCTTTGAGCACCTCTTGTAATTACAGAAGTCAAACTTGACTTGTATTCATATTTTGTTGTCGGTATATATTAGTGCTATGATTTTAATATAGTGTTTTCCTTTCTTAAAATGTGTATACATTTTTTTTGGCACTCTCTGTGTTTAAGAAGCCTTTCTGGATTACTAAATAATCCAAAATTAAATGTAATCCAAAGCGTAAATTAAGAAAATTTTTTAGGTTACAAGTGTATTAATGAATAGTTGTGTAATACTAGATTTTACAGCTACTGTAACTTCTGTTCATCAATATATCATGTCAACCAAGTCGATTATGATTGTAACTTTGTATAAATACCTGTTTGTATAAATTGCCTATAGGGTATTGAAGTCAGATTTAACAAGCTGTATATCCACGATTAGAGTACTTCTCAAGAACTTCTCATTCTAAAGACTCTGAAAGTGGACAGGAGCATTCTCCTAACTCCTGATGGAATGATGTAATGTGGCTTGGTTTGTTGTGACTGGTTACCCCTACTGAATTCCAATTAAAAATTAGACGTGTCTAATAGAAAAAAAATTTTTTTAAGAAATCACAGAAATTATTGACATAAGGCTAACATAATTATAAAATTCTTCATTCTAATAATATTTTTCTTGGGATTATATGCATTAACTAAGAAAATATGATCTGTGTATTCACTGACTTGTACATTCGCTTTCTACACTACCTGCAAAGTACAATCTAGATCTCTTACAAAGTATCTCTTCACTGATTATTTCACGGCCATGGTTAAGTCTATCTAAGGCTTTCTTACCTGGTTTCCTTTATCAGTACATGGCTTATTTTGTTTCTTTTTTATTGGGGAAGGTTGGGTTTATGCCTGTAGACATCCTTCTAATTCATTATTCAGATGTCCTCACGCTTGCCCTGTAACTTTTTAAGTTAATGTTTATTGTAAAGAAATGACGCAAGGGCTTGATTGGTTGAAAAATGTGTCCCCCATCATAGTATTTATTTTTGTATCTCATACATCTCCTTTTCCTTTTAGGGGAGTCTTGATTTGATAAAGGTAAATAAAAATTTTTTAAGATAGGTGACATATACTTTGGGTGGAAGCTTTTCTTTAAGAGTGGTGATTCCTCCTGGAAACTCCTCTAATCTACTTTGAATTAGATATTACAAGGAATTTTTAAAGGACAGTTTCCAAATTCATTTGGGGTAGAAATTATAAAACTTTTGTGCCAAATTAGTTAAGATGTGTTCACAGGATTGACCCTGGCTAGTATTAACAGCTGTAACAACTGAGGCCAGGTGACAGATAATTTCTTTTTAAGAAGGTGTTTATTGTCAGGCAAATTGCAAAGTTTCCTTTGTAATTACTATATCTTTGTTATTTTGGCAGCCTGTAAAGTTTTATTGGCATTTACTGAAAGGTACTTTTTTTGGTTCTAGCCAGCTGGCTTTCTTTTTTTGGGCAAACTTTCCTGCTCTGGTATTCAGAACATATTTTCAGCTTTGATTGTCTACTGATTTTTTTTATTTTTTTTTCTTTCTTTCTTTTTTTTTTTTTTTTTAAACAAGGAGCCAAGTGACTAGGAACATCTGAACTGATCTCAATCCTGTCTTCAGTAGGGTGACCTCAGAAAGCTGCAGGTGTACTTGAAGAAGTTGAGGTTGCTCCCCACTTATCTAACATGTCATTTACGTGCTAAAGTGGTCACTTTCAAACCGTGCAGATTACAAGTTCTTTTCACGTACTGACTCGAAGAAAACTGTGAAATTATAAATCAGAAGTGAAGATTCAGTAACTCAAAAGAAAATGGAATTTTTCAAGCAGTCAAGTTTCACCAAATTGATGCTGAAAGATCCTTCCTAGGGGGTAAATATTAAAACGGATAGTACACAAACCCCGGAAGAAATGGAGTAATAATGGAATTTTGCTACCCTCATGAGTGTAGTGTATAGATTTTGAGTTTAGTTGCCTCGGTGGTGGTCTTCCCCACTCCATTTGCCATGCACTATTTCTCTTACCTCTGGTCTTATTTGGAGAATTGTAAATCATGCTAATGCGTGTGAGAGGAATTCTAAATTTGAAATTAAACTGCTTTAGTCCTAAAGGCCACAGTAATAAACTCATTTAAGCAAGTGTTTGCATCACTAATTACTAATTTTATTGCATTTAAGATACTGTTGGAGAAAATGGTTTGGTTATATTTTATTTCACCATGTATTGATTTCACTACTTATTCTTAGCGAATAAAACTTACAAATTTTAGAAACACCTTTCCAGTAATTATTATGCCAAAGCAATGACAGGTATATTAGTAACTGGTTGTCTTCTGTGGCAATGCGATATTATCTTAATTTTGTTTCATATGTTACTACAGCCCATAGTTAAAGTGATTAATGTAAAATTTTAGGTTGGAGTTTCTGTTTGGGATTTAATGAAAAAAGGAAAATCGAAGATCACCTTTATCACTTTTAAAAAAGATATCTTTAAGGCTGGGAGTGATGGCTAACGCCTGTAATCCTTACACTCAGGGAGACCGAGGCAGGTGGATTGCATGAGCTTGGGAGTTCAAGACCAGCCTGAGCAAGAGCAAGACCCCATCTCTACTAAAAATAGAAAAACTACCTGGGTGTGGTGGCAGGCTCCTATAATCCCAGCTACTTAGGAGGCTGAGACAAGAGAATTGCATGAGCTCAAGAGTTTGAGGTTGCGCTGAGCCATGATGCCATGGCACTCTACACAGGGATACTGAGTGAGACTCTGTCTCAAAAAAAAGAAAGAAAAAAAAGATCTCTCTCGATGCTACTGCCTGCATCCACTGGTCTCCGTTTTATGGTCTGCTTTTCTTTTTCTGTAGCACTGGATCAAAGGATGTATCTAGTACTCTTTCCTTAGCTGTTTATTGCAGATTTATACCATCATCTACAGAGAACAGCACTCTGGGGTTTGTTCTGGCGTGCCAGAGGAGGCAGGAGATTCAGGGTGGAAGGAAGTTCAGCTTTCACGTGTTGTTGGGGGAGGAACCAGTCTTCACGGCCACTCAGTGGCCAGAGCAGAGCACCTTTGGAGTCTGGGCATTCTGTGGGCCCATCTGCCGTGACATTCCTCAGAACTTCACACTGGCCTGAGAAACCCCAGGAAGCACTGGGATCTTCCAGGCCCTGCTCAGCTGGGAATAATAGACCCTGCCCAGTCTTTTCCAAATACACGTTGCCCATATTTGAGTGAAACTGCAGAATTATTAGACAGAGAAGTAATCTTTAGTTGTAAAACTTTGCAGGGCTTAACAAGTATTCATCTGAAAGCTGAGTGGACAAGTTCTGTAGCAGAGGCGTTTTCCATATCCATAAAGGTCATAATTAGGTGGTGGATTAAGTAGAGCAGGTTTGAGAGGTGAGGATTTGGATGGGCACCTCGATTCAGGAACTTCACTTCAGTGTATTAGATCTGTTTCTCAAATAGCTGCAGCTTGCTCAGTTTCGTTCCTGCCAGTTGGATGTGAAGTTCTGTATGTTTGGGCTCACTGTGCAGCATTTGTTTCCAAAAAAAAAAGTGTCGTGCTGCTTTCCATCTACTGGACCAGTAGGGGTAGGAAGATCTGATTTGAAGCCAATGCAAAATGCAAAACTGATTAGATTTGGATTGTTCATACATTAGATCTGCCTTTCCCTGTTCTTATCCTTTTCCAGATGGAAGAACCAGTTTCCTCACAGGGCACTTTCTCCTGGCAGTTAGACCGTGAAGATCAGGATCATTTATACGACTAATGCTGAAGTGCCATTATAGGAAGTTTGAGCTTTAAAATTCAGAGGAATGAATCAACACGTTTCCGCATTTGTCTGTTTTTCAATTAACAAGGATTGTGATGCTTAGAAGATTAAGAATCTAACTTTGCTTTTGATTCTGCATTTTGTTTTCCTGATAGAAGAACACCTCACCTGCCCACATCCGCTGAAAAGTAGATGGTCTGTGTAATCAGATTTTAAAGCATCAGGTTTTTAAAGTGTTAACCGTCTTACATGTGCCCCTTTCTAATGTGCATTCTTTGCCCTCCTGTCTGAAATACAGTTTTCATCCCCAATGTTGCTTTCTCATGGTGATTAAGGGCCATCATTACGGATGTCAGTTATTAGCCTTTGCTAAAATGCAATAATGCCATCAGTTATCACTGAGGCGTGTAACACTCTCTGCCCTTATTACTAAGTGGCCTGAGAATGCTAAATGCCCTGAATTCTGGCATCAGATCTTTATCATCTTTCTCTTCTCTCTTACATCAATAAGTAGGTACTTATACCCAGGCATTGCATTTTAGAGCTATTAAAAAAGATCACTTGGTCTAATGCATTCAGTTTGCAGATCAGGAACAGAAGCCCAGAGAGGTCCCACCGTTTGCCCCGTGTCACACAGCCAGTAGATTACTCGACTCCTAATCTCATTCTATCAGGGCATACTGTTTGCTTTTGCCTTCTGTCAGGATACCTTACCCAAGTGAGTTTTACTCCATGTTTAATTTAATTTAATTTTTTTTTTTTTGCTGTTAGTGTGTAGTTGACTGATATAAGGAGAAATTGGAAACAGATGAAATAGAAAAAAAGTAGGGCAGTAACATCTGAGGGCTAGAAGCTTTATTTCTACTGTAAGTCATACAGTCTTTATAAAACAGTGCTTGGAGTAATAATAGTACTAATAAACATTTACTGGGTTCCTTACCACGTGTGCCTGGTACTGTTGTAAGTTCTTGTATGTATTATCTCATTAAATTCTTACATACATCCCATGAGAATAGTCTGTGATAATCTCTATATACAAAGGGCGAAACGGAGTAACGGAGACATCACCTAGCTCACAGGTTAGTTAGTAAGTGGCAAAACTGAGATTCAGTCTCTACATCTTAACGGTTCTGCTTTTGTTTGTCTGGGGCTTCCGTGCTTTCTCTTCCCGCTGTAATGCTGTAGTGCCTGATGGCTCTGCATCTGAGTAATAACAACACCAACAGCTCACTTTACACTTCACACATGGAGCCTCCTCTAACCCTCTCAGCAACTCCACCAGGCAAGTGCCGTTGTCATCCCGCTTTATACTTGGAGACACCAAAGCACAGAGAGGTGAAGTGGTTTACCCGACTTTATAGCTTGCACGTGACAGCAGCATATTTGTAAAAGGACATATTTAAGTACCTGCTAACTTTGCCACTCTACCTTATTGCCTGAGACTCAGTACTTGAAGATCTGACCCATGAGTGTGACATGAGTTTTTTAGTATTTGTTTTTGCCAACTAGAGGTGACGCATGTGTGTGAGAGTGACGTGCACATTCTCATCCACACGTGGACGTGCAGTCACTGGTGAGTTCTTAGCTATGTGTTAGATAAGGGGTGGGATGCTCATACGCCAAGTGGATAAGTGAGTGAAGTGAATTTAGCGCAGATGACATGGGGAGCGGTTGGTGGGGACAGTGGGGACTGTGGCAGATAGGAGAACACAGGTCCAGGCCAAAGGGGCAGCTGATAGTGGCTCAGCCAGCTGCTGACTTGTGTTTCTGGCTGGAAAGTGGACCCATTGTTACTGGATTTCGGTTTTAGTTTGTTTTTGCTAGTGAAGCCAGAACTTTGGGTTTTTAAATCAGAAAAAAAGATTTTGAAGCTGATGGTTAAGTGCTCACAGATAACGGAAATTATTTGAAAGTATTGTGTGAACTGAACAGAAATGTTGAGGGCCTCTCATTTAGATCCTTGGGGCTGGAGGGAAAGTGACCTGCAGAGAGTGCAATTTGGTCACATCTCGGTATTCCTGCTGTTCTTAGAAGAGAGGACAGACAGGCCCAAACCCACCACACTTCCCCCTTCTCTTCTGTCTGGTGAGATGTTACCACGGTGTTCTGCGTGGGAAAAACTTGAATTTCAGTCTGCCTTTGCCTCGTGGCTCACGGGAGCCGTCAGCATGATCTCCGCTTCTGCTTTCAGCTCTGTCCTCAGCACTGTTTTCCAGGTCTGTAGAAACGTCTGGACTTTTTAAAAACTGCAGGCCCTCCTTTAGTCAAGGACACTCCCTTGAATAGCAAGAGCACGTAGGAATCCTTGCAACAGTGTGCAAAGCCTGTGTCTGATAAGAGTTTGGTATTCACTCCCCATCCTCAGAAAAAAATCTCTCTGACATTCTCTTCTGAGAAACGAGTCTCTTCTCTGCCACTCGGTCCTGGTTTTTCACCTTTTCTGCAAGCCGCTTGCAAGTGCGAAGCGTCTCCTTCAGGGAGCAGGTGGGAACATCCAAGGCCTTCGCCTCCCTCCAAACAAGCAGCTCCACTTCATCTGCTTTACACATCGCGCTCGCACTGAGGATCCTTCAGTACAAAGGTTTCTGAAGCTAAGACAAACACGGGCTCAGGCCCGAAAACACGACCCAATCTGACGTCTGCTTCCATTCAGACATTAGGGGCGAGCCAGCGAGGGGCCAGAGCCTACCTCGCTTGTCTTTTCATTACTACTGGCATCTTCACATGTTGCCAAAATAACTTCTGTGGGCAAGCTAGGTGTGGGATCTCTGTGAACTGATACTGTTTCTTTAAAAACATAGTGTTGTCTTTTATTTATTTATTTTTAATAGCTGCTTTACTTAAAGAATATTATTTCAGGGAAAAATAATACCGACTTGCTATGCTATGGTCTAAATTCCTGTCTCAGAAATATTATAGGTGAATGTATTTTCGGGTGCTGCAAATAATGGGAAATCATGAAAACTCGAATCAGGGTCCCTGTCCTTAAATGTGTTTCACTTTGCATTTTGATAGCAGTTTAGAAATGTTATCACTTGTTTTGTCACAGACATAATTCACATCTTTCTTCAGGCACTGTAAACAAGAGAAATGGTTTAATGGCCCCATAAAGGCACTCTGCTGATGGCTGAGATTCGGCCCTTTAGTAATGGATGTCGGTGTATGTGTGTGTGCGGGTGGTGTGTGTACACAGTGGGGAGGAGGAGGGTTCGGGAGAGGTAGATATAGTAGAAAGGAGTCTTGGAGAGGCTCAGATGCAGCTGAAGTGCCCTCTGCTTTTCTGTATCTTGGAAGATGGATTCACAAAGCATGTGACACTGCCGTCTTTATTTGTATCCACGCCTTCCCCTTTGCTTCTGGTATTTAACTGAGCACTAATTGAGGTCACTGCCATCCATTTATCGCCTGAAATTGAAGTGATATTAACTTACAGTGAATGCTTTTCATCTACTGAGTGTATTCCTAACTACATGTATTTGTATAAAAGGCTCCATGCATTTTTCATGCCATGCTGGTATCTGGTCTTAAATAATCTAATTTATGTACACCATTTACCTTTCTTTACCTTTTAACAGGGATTTTTTTTTTTAAATTACAGCTGTAGCCAAGTGAAATTTTTGTATTTTTTTCTAAGCACTTTGGTGTCCCAAGCCTGATTTATTTTCACGATCTTAGTTATAGTTTTTAGACAGGTATAAAAAATTCACAGTGTGTGTGGCGCCTGTGGCTCAAAAGGGTAGGGTGCCGGCCCTATATATCAGAGGTGGTGGGTTCAAACCCAATCCCTGCCAGAAACTGCAAAAAAAAAAATATTCTCGGTGTTATACATCACTCTGGCCTGAGTAAATGCCTTGGAATTTCTCAGCGCACATACTTTTGTAGTTTTTCAGAATCTTAATTCTGTCTCATTTTTTATTAGCTAGTTCGTATATATTCTTGTAGAATTGGCTACAGAAGGCAGCACACATTTGGTTTTGAGAGGCTGAGGAAATAAGAGTTAAAAGATTAAAATGAAGCATCCTTTGTTGATGAGTTTAGCTGTCCCTTACAAAAGTCAGTGTTTTATCCAGGTTCTTTCATGTTTTCTTCTTCCTTTTTGTCATTATAGACTGTATTCTGGAGGAGACAGCAATACATTTTTCTCTCTAAAAGCTCAGATGATAAATATTTTACGTGTTGTGAGACTTAGGTAAACATGGCAGGACATTTCCTTATGGCAGGACTCGGTTTGGCCCTTGTAGCTCACAGTAGCCCGAGATTATACCTAAATGAATGGGTGAGCCAATGTCCTGCTAAAACTTCATTTACAAAAACAGTTGGTAGTTTGGATTTGGTACATGGGCTGTCATTTGCCGGCCCTTGTTCTAGAATAACACACAGAAGATTATTCTGAACGGAATTTTTGAACAGCCCCAAAATCTCAACATTAAAGTAAGGAGATTCTATCAAGGCTCTCTATTCCTAGCTGGGTTTCCTCCAGAACTGCAGCTATGATTCAAGGACATGATTCTGTTTAGAGAAGAATTAAAAACGTTTTGTGTTTCTCCTCCCAGGGCAATTGTTTTGTATTATACTAACAGAAATTGCTACTCTATTTCACTCTTATGATGAGAGTTGGGAGGAACCAGAGTGAAAGCTCAGAGGCAAGAGAGCCTCTCACTGTGTTTATTATATTCGTGGTCCACATATGGGAGGCCTTTCCCTCACTTGTGACATTTTGGCTCTCAGTGTGTAGGGGAAGCTTTGGTTATTGGATAGCAACATTTTTCCTTTAGTGGAGTATGAGTAGTGTGACTGTTTAAAAGCCTGTGGTCATACTAATAAATTGAAAGAAAGTAGAATGCCTAAAAGCAGGCACCCATGCTCTGAGAAGAGTCTTTGCTTAGAGGCAGGTGCTAAGAATATAGTATTAAGGTCATGGATACAAATACGTGTGTTTGACACACTAGAATGAATCAAACCTTAAAAGTACTGGCTAGTATCTTTATTAGGGAATTTTAAAAAGCCTCAGTAAAGCTCTAATTGGACTTGGATGAGCCTGGATGGCAAGTACTGTGTCTTGTTGTTCATCTTCATTCTGCGACTCCATATTCCCTCACTCTCAGGATCTGGTATCTGGGGCATAACAGATGAATTAATGAAAAAATCAATGAATTAATTCCCTGAAGGAATGAATGAATGAAGAAATATTTGATAAATGTTATAATGGTGCTCATGCATGAAGGAAATCATCAGTGTGTGTATATAAATAAATTTGAATTATATGCTCGTTGGTTCAAGAGTTACATGCAACCAAACGCTCAGGGCTCTAATTCTTCAACTGCTATAATTGTGTGTTAGGTCTTTAGTTAGACATGATCCCTCCCTTCTTTATGCCATTAAAAAAAAATCTGTAAAATGGGAATAATAACATATGTTCTTGTTTTGAATGGTGAGAATCAAAAGACTGTGTAATGACTCTTCAAAACTTTAAGATACTGTGTAAATTTGAGAGTGTTTATTGAAAAAAGGTATTATAGTTAGTGTTTTTTGTTAGGATCTCAAACTCAACCAGAGTTTGTTCAGGTGGCACCTACAGTTAAACTTATTTTTAAAATTTACAAGCTATCATGATCTTCTCTGTAGAAATAGAAACAAAAACATAGGTGGCATATAGATTTCATTGTTCATTCTCTGGACTAACATTATTCTGTCAGTTATATTCAACAGTTATAATAAACAGGATTGGGCAGTGCCTGTGGCTCAAAGGAGGAAGGCACCAGCCCCATATGCCAGAGGTGGCAGGTTCAGACCCAGCCCTGGCCAAAAACTGAAAAAAATAATAATAATAAACAGAATCAATCTGTTTTTAATTTAAGGACACAAATAATGCTACACTGTCATGATTGTTGGGAAATTATTCCCCTATGAGCAAATTTTACATTCATTATCTTTGTCTATGTTTCAGGTATTCACTTGTGACTTTATATTCTATATCTACCCTCCAACAAAGAAGTCTTTGTATATAAGTATTATTGCTCTTGGAAAGCTAAGGGCATATCCACGGTCTAGTCTTGATGACAAGACTGTGTCCCTTTCTAAAATGTAGGTGGCAAAAAAATGGAAGCAAGATGATCTGTCCTAGTTCATCGTTCTAAAATGAAAATAGTTACTAATTTAACAGACACTTCAGGGTGAATACCATAACCTCAAGTAAACTTTTGAATTAAGTGGTGGTTAAGTTTATTTTGTAAGTGCATTTTTTTAAAGTCCTGGTATTTTGGAACTCTTAAATTTAACCATTAGAAGAACTCAGTCATCATTAGTCAGCCTTAAGATGTGGTTTTAAAGGTCAAGTTTCCATCAAAGGAAAAAATGCAAGGCACATCTCTTGAGTGTGCTTTCTGCCTCTCCTCCCCCACGTCTGATCGTCTGGAGGAGTTGTGGATCATAAAAGTTTCCATGGAAAATGTGTTTAAGGAATGCTCAAGGAATACGGCATATTTCATAGATCATTTATCTGAACAGTCTGAAGTGAGGGATTGGGGATATAATAACATTTTGAGCTATCACTTCTTTACAAATGAAATGAAGGAGTTGAGCTATCACTTCTTTACAAATGAAATGAAGGAGTTAACTCACTTGATTTGATACACTTGAAGAAGGAAGGATTCACTTTAATTAAGACTACAAACAATGCAGATGCCTGTAGTTCTCTGTTCCAGACCCGGCAAGGACTGTACTGTAAGTGAAATGAAATGTACCTAGCAGCCTCGGCAGCAGGCTGGAGCCGTGTTCAGCGAAAGTAATTTAATTAGTGTTGATCATGACTCCAGATGATGGTGATTTGATAAGGAATAATTTAGTACTTAACAGCCTTTTACATGCACCAACTCCATGTGGGAAGGTAAAGCAAATTGCACAAAATGAATGTGCTGCTTTTGCTTGTGCCTGTGCCAATGAGCTGGAAAACCGCCTGTTAGTAGACTCAGAGTCTCAGCCCTGAGATGAAATACCCAACGTGCTTTCAACTCAGCCCCCTCCGAGGGGATCTCTACACTACCCTTATTTAAGATTAAGAAGAAAAAGTCTTTTTTTTTTTTTTTTTTAAATAGAATGTCTAGGAAGTAAGAAAGTTAAAATGAGGACAATCCCAAATGTAGCCTGTGCTTCTTGTGTGAAAAGTTGAAGATTTTTTGGTTGGCTTTCTCTCTTTTTCTTACATGCAGCAAATAATAAAAAAAAAAAAAAATCCTTGCCAACTTAGATCCATTAGATGACATATTTGGCTTGCGATTAGAAAAACATCGCTTTCAAGAGCTCATCATGAATAAGAGGCCCACACACATCGAACATGTTATAGAAAGAGCAGGGGCGCTCTGTACTGCTCTAAGAATACTCGGGTGTTGGCATCTAAGATGACAAAAAGGTGATGTTGTTAGATGTTTTTAAAGAAATCTTTTTAGGCAAAAAGATGACATTGGTAGGTGTTTTTAAAGAAGTCTTTCAAGTACTGGATGTACTTGAACACACCGGATCCAGGTATTGCCAAACCCAAGCATCACAATGGACTCAAAATTTGCCGAAGTATGAGAATCACGTAGAAATTGTCACATGCTGTGGAATCCTCATGAGTCCTTAATAAATCAACATTTCTGCAAATGATATCTTAGTTTGTTAGGGCTGCTGTAACAAAGTACCACAAAATGGGTGGCTTAGAAAGCTGAAATTTTTTGTCTGATAATTCTGGAGGCTGGAAGCCCACAGTGGGGTGCCAGCAGTGTTCTGAAGGCCTTGTGAGAAATTCTATTCCCTGTCTCTCCCCAGAATTCTGGTAGCTTTCTGGCAATCAGCAACGTTGCTTGGCTTATAGAAGCTTTACCCTTATCTCTGACTTCATCTTCCCATGACATTCTTCCTGGGTGCATGTCTCTATCTTCAAATTTCCACTTTTAATCAGGGCACCAATCATATCAAATTGGTACCCAACTTAATGACCTATGTTGATGTAACAAATCTTCCAAATAAGGTCAGATACCAAGGTGCCTGTACAGGAACTTCATCATAGGAATTGTGAGGGGGCCATAATTCAACCAGTAACAAATGGGTCTGGGCATCCATGTTTTTTCAAAAGCTCCTTGGGGAATTGCATGGTGAGCTGGGTTTGGGGATCTTGTGTTTAGGAGTTAGCTTGCCTCTGATAGCACTTTGTCCTGCAATAAACTAAATTTTTTGTCCCCTAAATAATTTCCCCTGTGACGTTGAAGCGCATTCTCAGATGTCTGTGCTTGACCAGAATTTTCAGATGTCTTAACTTGTCTAGATTTCACTGACGCCTCTCAGATTTTTTTTTAACTTTTTTATTATATACATTCATTATAATGCAAAAATCTGAACTGCACGGCTTGATGAATTTTACATAAGTATATATCCATAGAACCACCACCTAGAGCAGACATAAAACGTTTCCAGCACTAGACGGTTACTGTTGCCTTTTCCTACTCACTAACACTCCCATCTACCAACAGAAGGAGATTCTTTCACTCTCAGTTAATTTTGTCTGTTCTTGAAAATCTTGCACTGCATACTTTTTTGTGCTTGGCTTCTTTTACTCAACTTCATACCTGTGAGATCCTAGATATTTTTGTGCACATCAGTAGGTAATTTGGCCCTTGTTATTCCTTTAATTTATTCACTCCATTATCTGCACATACCATCGTTTGTTTATTCTCCCACTGATGAATACTCAAGTTTTTCCAGTTTTTGCTTTGAACACTCACGCATTCGGGTGAACATATGCACACCTTTTTCTTGGATATATACCGAAAGGTGTAACTAATAGATCGTAGGGTAGACTTATGTTGCTTTAGTAGATGTTGCCAAAAAGTTTTCCAAAGTGGATATAGTTATTCATATTCTCATCAACATGTATAAAGTTCCCATTGCTTTACGTCTTCACCAAAACTTGGTAATGTTAGTCTTTTGCAGCTGGATCATCCTCATGGGTATACGGTGATAGTTTCACATGGTTTTATTCGCAAATTCCTGATGAGTAAAGATTTTGAAGACCTTTTCATATATTTGTATCATTGATGTTCACTTTTTGTTTTGCCATTTGTTGTTTGCATAAGCTCTTTTATGAACTGCCTGCCTGTAAACGGCTTTTGCCCATTTTTAAATGGTCATTTGTCTTATCTTATTGATTTGTAGCAATTCTAATGTGTTACACATGAGTTCTTTTTCAAACTCTTCTATTGCAAACATCTTCCTGTAGCTTGTGATCAACTTTGTCCTCTTTTAATGGTATCTTTGGAAAAAGAGTAGTTCCTAATTTCGAAGAAGCCTGATTTGTTCATTTTTTTTTTCTTTCATGGTGACTGCTTCTTATATTCTATTTATAAATCTCTTCCTATTTCACAGTCCCCAGAGTTAAAATACAGTTATATTAAACAGAATAGTCTCAAATACATAGTATGCCTGACATTTTGATAAGTATAAACTTCGCATGATACTGCATATTTTATTAACTACCAAGGTCTTAATAGTTTTTATTCATATAAATTCAATCAGATCACTCAGGTATAATGTTACTTTTTACTTCACTTGAATGGCTTATATGTTGCTGCTACTTTTCCTTAGGAAAATGTAAAACTCAATACTTATTACAAAGTGCTAAAACTTGGGCAAATACTTTTTGTTATATGTGTCCAAATATGTGATAAGGACAGTAAAACCTTCATAGTTAACCAGCTCCCTACATTGACCACCTCCTTAAGTTGACCTGATTTTCATAGGCCAGACATGTCCCACAGATGTTTTATCAGTATGGTAGGCCTAGGTCTTTATGTTGAAAACCTCCATATGTTGACCAGTTTGTTATAATCCCTTGGGCGATCAATTTACAGAGGTCCTGGTGTAATTAAAACAATCTGTTTAAAAAAACAACAAGGCACGGTTAAAGTATTACACAGGTTGTGTCAGGGAGCATTTGTTACTAGCTACTATGAGATGTAGAATGCAGACATGCAGAGCACATAAAGAGAGAATATTCTTATAGAATACTGCTTTATTTCCTTTGTGGGTTTTTTGTTTGTTTTACATTTTAAGAGCTTTTTATCTTGGAAGTTTAGGGCATCGGGAAATGTAAGCATATAATAAGCCCCCAAGTCCCCTCCAATCACTTTTTTCCTAGTTTTTCTTTTTTAATATTTACCATTATTCTATTTTTTTAAATTCAATATACAAATATCCATTGTATATCCTTAACAATTAGATAGTTAAAGTTAACATGACAACACAAAATATGAAATACTTAGAAACAATTCTTCAGAAATATATGGCATTTCTACATGGAAAACGTCTAGTTATTATTGAAAATACAAAAAGACACATGTCTGTGTATATTGCAAAGTTATTATTAATGCTTTTTTATTTGTTTAGGTATTCATTCTGTTATAACTTGAGTTATTGTCTTTCTAGGCCCTCTCCCATCACTTTTTACCACTTTTCCACCTTTTTCTGATTTGATTCATTTGCCCACATGCATGATTTTTTTTAGAGTATTTCAAAGAAAATTCCAGACATCTGATGATTTATCTCTAAATGCTTCATGAATCTCTAACATTAAAACTTTTGTTTTTGTACCATTATCAAGCCATTATTGCATTCAACAAAATTAACAATGGCTT